>JAWZYT010003689.1:2500-25000 GCA_034508575.1 Petrolisthes manimaculis | reverse complement strand
GTTTTGCTCTCCCTTCCCATCCCTTCCCATCCTCTATCCATCCCTTCCCATCCTCTATCCATCCCTTCCCATCCTCTATCCATCCCTTCCCATCCTCTATCCATCCCTTCCCATCCTCTATCCATCCCTTCCCATCCTCTATCCATCCCTTCCCATTCTCCTAGCCAAAGGAGAATAGGAAAAAGAATTTAAAAGATAGACTTAATTAGATTTACGTAAATTTCACATTCACTTTTCCACTAAATTATAAATAAACGAGACATATACGAGTGTGTATTTATGTATGTATGTCTGTATGTATGTATGTGTTATGTCTGTGTGTGTATGTACTGTATTATGTATGTATTTGTGTGTGTATCTATGTATGTATCTTTGTGTGTGATTGTGTGTATGTATACGAGTGTGTAAACTCTGATATTTGTGTTTGTTATTATATTATAAGGTTATATAAACTATATAACACCTATAAGACTCATATAGAGCTATAATATTAACACACACATACACACACACACACACACACACACCTACCGTACGCACAGTACACACATACGCACACACACAGACACCGTACACGCACACAGCCCTACCGTACACACACACCCACACACACATTCCTCCCACCAACCTCTTTACTTCACTCACTGCCTACGTGTAAACTACAATGCCTAGAAACTTATACTTAGTTTCATTCTAAGCAAAAACTCTTCCTCTTTCCAATGAGACTATCCCCAGCTGTCTAGGACTACTGACTACGAAGATATCATGTGAGGAATACACATATGTAATTTATTTTTTGGCCCGAGCGAGGCGTCAGTGAGTGGTGAGGACCTTACACCTTACCACACACACACACACTCACACAGCCAACCATCCACACACCACCACACACACACACACACACAACCATGGTGTGTGGATGGTTGGCTGTGTTGGTGTGTGTGTGTGTGGTGGTGTATACACCATACAACATACATACATACATACATACATACATACATACATACATACATACATACATACATACATACATACACACATACATACATACATACATACATACATACATACATACATACATACATACATACATACATACATACATACATACATACATACATACATACATACATACATACATACATACATACATACATACATACATACATACATACACACATACATACATACATACATACATACATACATACATACATACATACATTAAACTCGTATTTAACACTAATATAATTATCATTCAGTTTCAGCCAATCACCGATAATGTTAGTGTGTGTGTGTGTGTGTTTAGAGAGAGAGAGAGAGAGAGAGAGAGAGAGAGAGAGATAGAGAGAGAGAGATAATTAAATATCCACCAACACACACACACACACACACGTACACGTACACACACACACACACACACACACACACACGTACACGCACACACACACACACACACACGTACACACACACACACACACACACACACGTTTATAACTTGGAAAATATACACAATAGAATAAATCTGAAAATTTAATTTTGCCTAATATTATATTCTCCCTTCTCACCAAATCCATATATATTTACACACTCAAAATTTGACTCAAAAATTTTGGATACAAATTTGCATATATCTCGAAAACGGTGAATCTGAGAGCAAAACGGGGCAAATTTCTCCCCCCCCCCTTGGAGCTACACCCCCCCTCAAAATTATCCCCCCTCTCATATCCATTACTCAAAATTTTGGTTTTTGGTAAAAGGACTGAGAACGTGTGTGTGTGTGTGTGTGTGTATGTATGTATGTATGTGTTATGTCTGTGTGTGTATGTACAGCTCCGGACTGATCAATGGTCCACACTTCTTCCACCCTTGCCTTGGTGTGGGCCTCAACGGATATGGTATCACTGACAGGTGGAGGGGGGAGGGGAGAAATGTGGGCGGAGTTATATAGGGGGGGTAGCGTTACCAATGTTGAGCCATCCAGAAATTTGAATCCCGAACCACTTGTGATCATGGATGTGAACCACTCACTTGAAGGTGGTAGGAGAGGAGGGGTTGGGTTGGGGAGAGGGGGGTAAAGCTTCACCAGTGATCGAGATGGAGAGAATTATTGGATCAAGTAGCTAAATGTTTTCTTCTGTAATCTAAATCCAACTCTGATGCTGCATTCTATGGCATATTCTTTATTATTTGAAATGAATCCAGATTTTACCTAATATAATTAACACGACACCAGTTTTTTATGACTAATATATCAAGCGATGCACCACCTACCCAGTGTTAAGTTACATTTCAAGTAAATCCTTTATTTTTATCCTGTATCATTCATGACATTTTCTAAGAAACGTTTATTGTGTAACTGGTTACCAAAGGATAATAGTTATAGTGTAAGATGTTAATTACCTAATAACTACTCCATCTGTTCTTCCTCACCCCGTCCTCCCTTATTCAATTCACTGTTTCCTCTCCCTCCATCCCACCATTCCTTTACTCTCCATCTTACCACCACCACTACCATCATTCTGTGTGTTGCTGCATAATCTTTTAATGCGCAAACACGACCACAATAGAAATAAAAGTGATATTTGGTATGCAAATACAATCCGATATATATGACAAATATATTTATTACCGTTATTTATTTATCTGAGGTCAACATCTAGGCCAGCCATTCAGACGCCCAGTGTTAGTGAACCAATCACAAGATTTAGAGGATATTGTGTCACAACTATTGTTATTACTAATTAAAATAGGGAAAAATTGAAATCAGACATTTATTGGTTATTGTTTACATGACTTTGTCAGTTTAGGTGAAATCTCCACAAGTCCTCGTCACGAAGCATTCAAACCCATAATCCAACTGGGTCTGTAGGCACCACACTGTAATTATAATAACCACAATTATAATAACTGTTAACTTATTATAACCTGAAGTTTATACTTCGACCTCACGTTTGCATTAAGCATGTGTAATGTTTGTTTTGTTTTCTTATTATTATTATAAGCACCGATATATGTATTGCTTTAGACCCTTAGCCACGATGATATACAGTATATACACTATTTATATACACTTCTATGAAGATATTGTTACGGTGTGACATCTTCACTATGTCACATCGTAGTGCATTTAGGTTTTAGGCAGCTAATAAGCAGAAAGAAAGAGACAGAAGGGAAGGATTCAAGTACAGGTAGTTCCAAGGAGGAAGATGTGGAGGTGAGAGAGAACAAGGTAGAATGCGCTACAGACACACAGAAGAAAACAGGAATACTGTCAGCTAAAGAGGACAGTGACAACGAGAAGTATAATGCACATAATGCTGAGACGCCAGAAGATATGGCAGAGAAGTCTGCGAAGAAAGTCAGAAACCTATGGAAGGAAAGGAAATCGTAACCAGTGATGCCAGCAAGCAGAAGGCTGACGGACAAGAGCAACACTGAGGAAGAAAACAGCGGATTCATTCTCTTATGTTCATGTAGATGTGAGCCCTCCTAAGGGAGAACTCACATCTAAAATTGTAACGGGGATGTTACGGTGTGACATCTTCACTATGTCACATCGTAGTGCATTTAGGTTTTACCGTCACATCTCCACTAGTAGGTGAAGATGTGAATAGTAGTCCATTTAGATGAAGACATCTCTACTATTAAGTAGAAGATGTCTATTTGTATTTCATTCTATTCCTGTGATTCCAGGCTGGCTCGGAATGAGTTAAAGTCTAGGCATATGATAACAGGAATAATCAGATCAAGGATATAAAGACAAATTGTTCAGACAAATCTGAAAGGGAAGCTTTGAAAGATCTAGTAAAGCTAAAAAGGACATAAAGTGTATGATTATCCTCCCCCCTTCTTTTAAGTTATATCTGATTGCGAGCCTCAGTCTACCCGGGGCTGGGGTCGTAACAATATTAAGGCTTGAAATACTGTAGATTACATATTTCATTTTATTACTCATCAATTTGTTGCTAGTATCGTGTTCAACTACCCTCCTTCTCAATGACAGCCTGCAGTCGCTCGGGCATTGAGGCACCATGCCTCCTCACTGTATAATATATATGGTTTTCCCCGAAAAATCTCCCACTGTGTTCTGGTGTGACGTAACAAATCTGCTGTGGTTCTCTGTCGTTCTGGCTCCCACGTGTTAACGATAGAATCTCATACATTTTCTATAGGGTTCATATCGCAGTCTTAAATAGACAAATCTATCACCTGCAAATAATCATGAGCAGTAAACCATTCTTGAACTTTCCTCGCCATATGGATAGGGCATCGGTCGTGTATAGGACAGATAAGGGTGAGTAGTTGAAAAGAAATTAAAAACATTTAGAATATGTGCTTCATTATATTGCATTTGATCGATCTATTAAACAAAGACACTGTCTATTGTTCACCCCCGTAGAGAGATACTGATTATAATTATTATCCTTTGGATATTTAAGCAACAAATAACGGAGCCGAGACAATTAATTTTCTGTCTTCAGCTTTACCTGTATTCTTTTCACCCCTCATGCTGGCAGTCCCCCTCTTTATCACCTCTTCTCGCCGTAAAATAAATAAATTTCTACCTATATTTTTCAAGTAACTGGCAACCTCACACAACCTCCTCTCACCTGTCTTCTCTCTCTCACGTCCCCTTCCTTCCTTGCCTTCTGTAGTATTTTTTATCTTTAGTTTCTCATATTTTTAACCTTCTCATTCGTTCTTTGAAAGTTTTAATGACATAGGCCTTTCTCCCTTATCACCCATTGTCCTTCAAATTTATGCAAGCAAAAGGATATGATAATAGTTATGTAGAATATATATATATATATATATATATATATATATATATATATATATATATATATATATATATATATATATATATATATATATATATATATATATATATATATATATATATATATGAAATGAGAGAGAAAGAAGGGGGGGGGGGGGTATGGAGGGGCTGGTGGAGGAAGAGAGAACAAGAGAGACGCCAATAACCGTGGCTGTAGAGACGTTTTCTTGAAGATTTATGGTTGACTTTGGGCGAAGGAACTAATGGAGATGGAGTTCACATTAACAAACCTATATAATTAAGTATTGAATTTTATCATTGTCATCATAATATTATTATTTTCTACTCTCATCTGTAGGCTAATTAAGTATTGTTCGATATCAGCAGAACTGTAATGACATCAGATAGGATGGGTGACTATAAAACTTGGACATATGTAATGAAATGGCTATACTCAATGTTTCAACAATAATGAATATATTAAACAAAATTATGAGAACCACAATTATCCATATATTATATGTGAAAAGAATAATATTCTGTGGAACGGAATGAGACAATCGAATCTCTCCTGCAGAATATAGGCTTATTTCTGGTGAAGTGAAGGTTCGAGTCATGTAAACCACAGTTCCCTTTACACACACACACACACACAGCAATCCCACATCTTGTAGCTTTCACAGGCTTACCAACGTAACACACGGGAAAAAATAACTTGTTCTACGTTACATATAGTGTATTATTGGATTACAAGTAAATTTCTGCCCATAACAAGGAAATCATTAACACGTAGACAAAGCAGAATAAAGCTAGTTACTATTTGTGAAACATATGATAATCAGTGGTGACAACCTAAGAGACGTCAGCCTTCATAACCCTACACATTTCTAATGACGAGTATTTATGTGCACACAATAATATAAAGGATTAATTCAATAGAAGACTACCATCAGCATCTTGCTATTACTTTTAATACTAACTTTATAAAGATATTATTGCACCTTGTATTCCACAATATTTATATAATAAAACTCTTAATAGTGACAACATTAAAGTAAAATACAATATACAGAAATACAAATTCCAGTTCCATTTCTATAAAACATTACATATTTGTCTTCCATTCTTCTTAGTGTTTAAAATTATGAATTTAGATGCGGCCTATAGGCCTATATATTACGTCTAGTTATCAC
The DNA here is from genome assembly GCA_034508575.1 of Petrolisthes manimaculis. NCBI lineage: Eukaryota > Metazoa > Arthropoda > Malacostraca > Decapoda > Porcellanidae > Petrolisthes > Petrolisthes manimaculis. The sequence goes on along the minus strand of JAWZYT010003689.1, from coordinate 19,024 downwards.
CCACAAGACTTAATTATTAATGTTGGCAATCTTGCAAACCAATGTATTTTGAGAGCCAGAATTGTTACATATTATTCTCCCGACAAAGAGAATATATATGTTTGTCACCTTTGATTCTCATATAGGTTTAATAAAAACAGTGGATTATCGGTAAATTTTTACTTAATAATTTGGTTATGGGTGATAAGAGAGAAAAGCTTATTATTAAAACTTTCAAAGAACGAATGAGAAGGTTAAAAATATGAGAAACTAAAGATAAAAAATACTACAGAAGGCAAGGAAGGAAGGGGACGTGAGAGAGAGAAGACAGGTGAGAGGAGGTTGTGTGAGGTTGCCAGTTACTTGAAAAATATAGGTAGAAATTTATTTATTTTACGGCGAGAAGAGGTGATAAAGAGGGGGACTGCCAGCATGAGGGGTGAAAAGAATACAGGTAAAGCTGAAGACAGAAAATTAATTGTCTCGGCTCCGTTATTTGTTGCTTAAATATCCAAAGGATAATAATTATAATCAGTATCTCTCTACGGGGGTGAACAATAGACAGTGTCTTTGTTTAATAGATCGATCAAATGCAATATAATGAAGCACATATTCTAAATGTTTTTAATTTCTTTTCAACTACTCACCCTTATCTGTCCTATACACGACCGATGCCCTATCCATATGGCGAGGAAAGTTCAAGAATGGTTTACTGCTCATGATTATTTGCAGGTGATAGATTTGTCTATTTAAGACTGCGATATGAACCCTATAGAAAATGTATGAGATTCTATCGTTAACACGTGGGAGCCAGAACGACAGAGAACCACAGCAGATTTGTTACGTCACACCAGAACACAGTGGGAGATTTTTCGGGGAAAACCATATATATTATACAGTGAGGAGGCATGGTGCCTCAATGCCCGAGCGACTGCAGGCTGTCATTGAGAAGGAGGGTAGTTGAACACGATACTAGCAACAAATTGATGAGTAATAAAATGAAATATGTAATCTACAGTATTTCAAGCCTTAATATTGTTACGACCCCAGCCCCGGGTAGACTGAGGCTCGCAATCAGATATAACTTAAAAGAAGGGGGGAGGATAATCATACACTTTATGTCCTTTTTAGCTTTACTAGATCTTTCAAAGCTTCCCTTTCAGATTTGTCTGAACAATTTGTCTTTATATCCTTGATCTGATTATTCCTGTTATCATATGCCTAGACTTTAACTCATTCCGAGCCAGCCTGGAATCACAGGAATAGAATGAAATACAAATAGACATCTTCTACTTAATAGTAGAGATGTCTTCATCTAAATGGACTACTATTCACATCTTCACCTACTAGTGGAGATGTGACGGTAAAACCTAAATGCACTACGATGTGACATAGTGAAGATGTCACACCGTAACATCCCCGTTACAATTTTAGATGTGAGTTCTCCCTTAGGAGGGCTCACATCTACATGAACATAAGAGAATGAATCCGCTGTTTTCTTCCTCAGTGTTGCTCTTGTCCGTCAGCCTTCTGCTTGCTGGCATCACTGGTTACGATTTCCTTTCCTTCCATAGGTTTCTGACTTTCTTCGCAGACTTCTCTGCCATATCTTCTGGCGTCTCAGCATTATGTGCATTATACTTCTCGTTGTCACTGTCCTCTTTAGCTGACAGTATTCCTGTTTTCTTCTGTGTGTCTGTAGCGCATTCTACCTTGTTCTCTCTCACCTCCACATCTTCCTCCTTGGAACTACCTGTACTTGAATCCTTCCCTTCTGTCTCTTTCTTTCTGCTTATTAGCTGCCTAAAACCTAAATGCACTACGATGTGACATAGTGAAGATGTCACACCGTAACAATATCTTCATAGAAGTGTATATAAATAGTGTATATACTGTATATCATCGTGGCTAAGGGTCTAAAGCAATACATATATCGGTGCTTATAATAATAATAAGAAAACAAAACAAACATTACACATGCTTAATGCAAACGTGAGGTCGAAGTATAAACTTCAGGTTATAATAAGTTAACAGTTATTATAATTGTGGTTATTATAATTACAGTGTGGTGCCTACAGACCCAGTTGGATTATGGGTTTGAATGCTTCGTGACGAGGACTTGTGGAGATTTCACCTAAACTGACAAAGTCATGTAAACAATAACCAATAAATGTCTGATTTCAATTTTTCCCTATTTTAATTAGTAATAACAATAGTTGTGACACAATATCCTCTAAATCTTGTGATTGGTTCACTAACACTGGGCGTCTGAATGGCTGGCCTAGATGTTGACCTCAGATAAATAAATAACGGTAATAAATATATTTGTCATATATATCGGATTGTATTTGCATACCAAATATCACTTTTATTTCTATTGTGGTCGTGTTTGCGCATTAAAAGATTATGCAGCAACACACAGAATGATGGTAGTGGTGGTGGTAAGATGGAGAGTAAAGGAATGGTGGGATGGAGGGAGAGGAAACAGTGAATTGAATAAGGGAGGACGGGGTGAGGAAGAACAGATGGAGTAGTTATTAGGTAATTAACATCTTACACTATAACTATTATCCTTTGGTAACCAGTTACACAATAAACGTTTCTTAGAAAATGTCATGAATGATACAGGATAAAAATAAAGGATTTACTTGAAATGTAACTTAACACTGGGTAGGTGGTGCATCGCTTGATATATTAGTCATAAAAAACTGGTGTCGTGTTAATTATATTAGGTAAAATCTGGATTCATTTCAAATAATAAAGAATATGCCATAGAATGCAGCATCAGAGTTGGATTTAGATTACAGAAGAAAACATTTAGCTACTTGATCCAATAATTCTCTCCATCTCGATCACTGGTGAAGCTTTACCCCCCTCTCCCCAACCCAACCCCTCCTCTCCTACCACCTTCAAGTGAGTGGTTCACATCCATGATCACAAGTGGTTCGGGATTCAAATTTCTGGATGGCTCAACATTGGTAACGCTACCCCCCCTATATAACTCCGCCCACATTTCTCCCCTCCCCCCTCCACCTGTCAGTGATACCATATCCGTTGAGGCCCACACCAAGGCAAGGGTGGAAGAAGTGTGGACCATTGATCAGTCCGGAGCTGTACTGTATTATGTATGTATTTGTGAGTGTATCTATGTATGTATCTTTGTGTGTGTATGTATACGAGTGTGTAAACTATAATATTTGTGTTTATTATTATATTATAAGGTTATACAAACTATATAACACCTATAAGACTCATATAGAGCTATAATATTAACACACACACGCACACACACACACACAATCAGAGTGAGTTACAATAAACAGCGCTTAATTTGAACTGTTATTATGTATGTATGTATGTATGTATACGTATGTATGTATGAGTGTATGTATGTATATATGTATGAGTGCAGTATGTGGCTGGAGAATACACACACACACACACACACAGAGAGAGAGAGAGAGAGAGTTTTAGTATGTGGCTGGAGAGTGGATATATACACACACACACACACACAATGAACAATAGCAGGTGATTCGAAGCTTTCTGTTCCTCACACTCTGGTCAGAAATTATGTATCACGAGTGTATAGTCTAGTGTATAGTGTATAGTATATAGTGTATAGTGTATAGTGTATAGTGTATAGTGTATAGTGTATAGTGTATAGTCTAGTGTGTAGTGTATAGTGTATAGTGTATAGTGTATAGTGTATAGTGTATAGTGTATAGTGTATAGTGTATAGTCTAGTGTATAGTGTATAGTGTATAGTGTATAGTGTATAGTCTAGTGTATAGTGTATAGTGTATAGTGTAGTGTATAGTGTATAGTGTATAGTGAATAGTCTAGTGTATAGTGTATAGTGTAGTGTATAGTGTATAGTGTATAGTGTATAGTGTATAGTTTAGTTCACATACTGGTTTGGGGTGGGTGGGAATAGGGGGACAGGCTTGGGGGGGGGTGCAGGAATAGGGGGACAGGTTTGGGGGGTGTGGTAATAGGGGGACAGGCTTGGGGGGGTTTGTGGGTGTTAGAGGGACAGGCTTGGGGGGTTTAGGGGGGTGCAGGAATAGGGGGACAGGCTTTGTATCCACCCCAAGCCTGCCCCCCTATTGCCGCACCCCCCAGTCCCCCCCCAAAGCCTGTCCCCTATCCCCGCACCCCCCCAGAATAGGTTGGAGGAATAATTATCTCCTAAAATGACTAATGTTTACCCTTCCCTTAACGAGTCACAACTACCACTTAATTAAACACACACACACACACACACACACACACACACACAACCTCGTGATCGTGTATATAATGTCTGTATGTGTGTGTGTGTGTGTATGTGTGTGTCTGTATGTGTGTGTGTGTGTGTGTGTGTTGTAACGACCCTGTACTCCTCTCGAAGCTATCTCCACATCTGGTTCGATCCAGTCAGGAGTCTCCGACCCTGTACTCCTCTCGAAGCTGTCTCTACATCATATTCTATCCAGTTAAGAGTCTCTGAAGCACACCGGGCTTCATACTAAGTATTGTAAGCTCTGGAGAGAGGCCACACAGTCAGTCTCATCCTGAAAGCAGTTGTGGTGTTACCTCTCTCCTGGATTAACTGAGTTTGGACAACATTTCCCTTCTTGTATGGTGTGGTAACGTATATATATGTGTGTTAGAAAAGACGGCTGGATCACCAATCACTATTTACCATTTCTGATTTTATGTAACTTGTTCTTGTATATAATGTAAATAACTTTGTTCTTGGGTAGTAACTGTTCTTTGATAATTATTGTTCTTGGGTAATAACTGAGTATTGTTAATATTCTATTCATGTTTGATCATAGTAATAATATAATTGTTAAAATTACTGCTTCTTTATCCTTTATCAAACATCTTTGTTAACGTAACGTTAGTAATCCCCCTTAGACAACCACTGACGTACGTTACAGTGTGTATATAATATGAACCTTTTCGTGGCTTCTGATTCCTCCTCACTACGCCACCCCCCAGTCCCCCCCAAAGCCTGTCCCCTTATTGCCGCACCCCCCAGTCCCCCCCCAAGCCTGTCCCTTTATTGCCGCACCCCCCAGTTCCCCCCAAACAAGCTCCTTCTATATAAGTTGTGTTTCGTGGTAATATTTGAAGCACTCTCTAACCTCCAATTATCTCACTAATTACCGTTTTACACAAAATCTATAAGAGATACGTTGATGAAATTTATAGGATAGATGCATCACCTATCCCTGCATATAGGGTCAAAAAATGATTAATCTAGGTATAAAACTAAGGTTAGGAGAACTAAAAATGTTAACTCATAATTTACACACACCGACAACCTCCTCTCCCAACTCTCCTCTCGTGTGTGTGTGTGTGTGTGTGTCGGTGTGTGTGTGTGTGTGTCGGTGAGGGAGTAATCTAGCCGGTGGTTAGTTCAGTTCACCTCCGACCATCACAGTGTTAACAGAACCTCAACCAGGATTAAGTATTAGATTATTTATTATTTATTTATTATTATTTATTATTTATTATTTATTATTATTTATTATTTAGTGAATTAATTATGGCTTAATTTAATTTAATTTTGGGTTTATTTAAGTGATATATTTATTGAATTAATTACGGCTTAATCTATTTAATTTGGTTTATTGAAGTGATATATTTATTGAATTAATTACGGCTTAATCTAATTTAATTTTGGGTTTATTCGTATTCAAACTTCAATCAGGATTAAGTAGAGATTATTTATTTATTGAAGTGATATATTTATTGAATTAATTGTGGCGTAATTTATTTAATTTTGGGTTTATTAGTGATATATTTGTTGAAGTGATATATTTATTGAATTAATTACGGCTTAATCCCTAAAGGACCGGGGATAGTGAAATTACTGTGCCTCCCACAGGCTGGACCAGGGCTTGAGCGAAAAACACGTAAAATAGCCTGTGTTTGCATGCTCTGTACTCCTAACCTACAACGAACGAGTGAATTATTTTAGTGCCATGAGAACGAGCAACTCTTCCTCTTTCGATTGGTACCAATGGGAAGTCTGTAAGTTTAATGGTTACAGAATTACGACGAGTTGAATGAGGTACTGTCGCCGTACAGTGAGTGCTAGTGTTTGTGTGTGTGTGGTGACCGTGGCGAGGTAGTAGAAAATGGGGGTAGGCGCTCGTCAGCTAAATCACTCACCAACACACTCGGACATAACATCAATAATTCCTCAACTTTACCCTAGAAAAGGCAGTGTGTGTGTACTCAGTCTGAGCAGCCCATCCTACCATAAACCAGTGTAGCCAACGTCTGGAGTAAAAAAAATTGGGGAAAATTCCTTAACCTTGGGAAATTTTAGCAATCCGGCCCGGTCCTTTAAGGGTTAATCTAATTTAATTTTGGGTTTATTGAAGTGATATATTTATTGAATTTATTACGGCCTAATTTATTTAATTTTGGGTTAATTGAAGTGATATATTTATTGAATTTATTGTGGCCTAATTTATTTAATTTTGGGTTTATTGAAGTGATATATTTATTGAATTAATTATGGCCTAATTTGATTTAATTTTGGGTTTATTAGTGTTAAAAGTGTTTACGAATATTTCCTCTATAACTAATATATATATAATTAATATATAATTACTAACTTCACTCTCCATAAAATACCAGCATTTTTACGGGTAACTTACTTAGAAAATTAATTAAGTGAGGTGTAGGGTAAAAAAAAAAAAAAAAAAAAAAAAAAATTAGGAGATATTTTCGTTGGCGGAAAAATATTTGTGTTAAAATTAATATTAGGAATAATTGTATTCTATGTGGCTGAGGCTAAAGATAATATATAGGAATGTTAAATATAGTAGTTAATCCTTAAATATAACTAGAGAATACACCAGGGAGAAAGAAATTGTTGAAATGGTTAAATATATAGGTTTTTAGGGGACTAGTTTTTTTCACGAGACGTGTGTGTGTGTGTGTGTGTATGTGTGTGTACGTGTGTGTGTGTGTTGGTGGATATTTATCTCTCTCTCTCTCTCTCTCTCTGTAAACACACACACACACACACACACACACACACACACTAACATTATCGGTGATTGGCTGAAACCGAATGATAATTATATATGAAGCACTCGCTAACCTCCAATTATCTCACTTCATCACATCACAGGTAATTACCGTTTTACACAAAATCTATAAGAGATACGTTGATGAAATTTATAGGATAGATGCATCACCTATCCCTGCATATAGGGTAAAAAAATGATTAATCTAGATATAAAACTAAGGTTAGGAGAACTAGAAATGTTAACTCATAATTTACACACACCGACAACCTCCTCTCCCAACTCTCCTCTCGTGTGTGTGTGTGTGTGTGTGTCGGTGTGTGTGTGTGTGTGTGTCGGTGTGTGTGTGTGTGTGTCGGTGAGGGAGTAATCTAGCCGGCGGTTAGTTCAGTTCACCACCGACCATCAGTGTTAACAGAACCTCAACCAGGATTAAGTAGAGATTATTTATTGAAGTGATATATTTATTGAATTATTTATTTATTGAAGGGATATATTTATTGAATTAATTATGACCTAATTTAATTTTGGGTTAATTCGTGTTCAAACTTCAAACAGGATTATTTATTTATTGAAGTGATATATTTAGTGAATTAATTGTGGCGTAATTTATTTAATTTTGGGTTTATTAGTGATATATTTATTGAATTAATTGTGGCGTAATTTATTTAATTTTGGGTTTATTCGTGATATATTTATTGAATTAATTATGGCCTAATTTATGTAATTTTGGGTTTATTCGTGATATATTTATTGAATTAATTATGGCCTAATTTGATTTAATTTTGGGTTTATTAGTGTTAAAAGTGTTTACGAATATTTCCTCTAACTAATATATATATATATAATTAATATATAATTACTAACTTCACTCTCCATAAAATACCAGCATTTTTACGGGTAAATTACTTAGAAAATTAGTTAAGTGAGGTGTAGGGAAAAAAAAAAAAAAAAAAAAAATAATAATAATAATAATACGAGATATTTTCGTTGGCGGAAAAATATTTGTGTTAAAATTAATATTAGGAATAATTGTATTCTATGTGGCTGAGGCTAAAGATAATATATAGGAATGTTAAATATAGTAGTTAATCCTTAAATATAACTAGAGAATACACCTGGGAGAAAGAAATTGTTGAAATGGTTAAATATATAGGTTTTTAGGGGACTAGTTTTTTTCACGAGACGAAGGAAGTGAGAAGGAAGTGAAACAGTTGCTCACATTCAGTCTCTCTTTGTCTCTCGTAGTGAAAAGGTTACTCTACTGGATTATTACTGCTACAAGTGTCTACATTATTACTGCTACAAGTGTCTACAAGTGTTAATAATTATAGGAGGTAAGGTTTTTGTGTAAACATTTAATTGTTATAAAAGCCATAATACCTTGAATATCTATAATACTGGTGTAAAAGAGGAATAATAATAACACACACACACACACACACTACTTAAAACAATAACACACACACACACACACACACTACTTAAAACAATGACACACACACACACACTACTTAAAACAATAATACACACACACACACACACTACTTAAAACAATAATACACACACACACACACCCTACTTAAAACAATAACATCATATATGAACGTGAAAACATTACACAGTAAATAATTGCTTGAGATACCCATATATGGATGTTTATTATTAACCACGACTGTATATATCTTTATAAAACATTAAGTAAAATACCGTAAAAATACCAGATGACAGATGGTGGTATAGTTTAAATAGTGAGGTGATAGTGACTTTTATATATAAGGTGTTGGTGGTTATCTATACTGTGTGTGTGTGTGTGTGTGTGTGTAACTCCTCTCGTCTCCTTTACAGTGACATGTATGGTGTAGTCATCTAGTAGGATACTATATAGTGTACAGTTAGTCACCAAGACTCCCTGTACCCTGGTGGTGAAGCACTATTAACCATAGCTGTACCATCACTACCACTACTACCATCACCACTACTACTACCATCACCACTACTACTACTACTACTACTACTACTACTACTACTACTACTACTACTACTACTACTACTACTACTACTACTACTACTACTACTACTACTACTACTACTACTACCACCACTACTACTACTACTACTACTACCACCACTACTACTACTACTACTACTACTACTACTACTACTACTACTACTACTACTACTACTACTACTACTACTACTACCACCACTACTACTACTACCACTACTACCACTACTACTACTACCACCACCACTACTACTACTACTACTACTACTACCACTACTACTACCATCACCACTACCACACACACACACACACACACACACACACACCATCCAATTATTCAACAATAAGGTAATAATTATTCCCTTTCGTTTACACTGACAAATAAATGAATAAATAACTAAATAAATAATGAAATTAATAAATAAATAGTAATAAATATTCACACACACACACACACACACACACACACACACACACACACACACACACACACACACTTACAAGACAAATAAATAATGTATTCTTTATATTTTCAGATACCTGTAGGCCTACAACATTGAAGGAGAGAGAGAGAGAGAGAGAGAGAGAGAGAGAGAGAGAGAGAGATAGAGAGAGAGACATCATCACCCCTGTGTGTGTGTGTGTGTGTGCATAGATGTAGATGTGTGTGTGTGTGTGTGTGTGTGTGTGTGTGCATAGATGTGTATGTGTGTGTGTGTGTGTGTGTGTGTGTATAGATGTGTGTGTGTGTAGTTTTATATATATAACTATAATATTAATAACACTAACCTATAACAATAACAATAACCAACAATAACAATAACCAATAATAACAATAAACAACAATAACAATAACAATAATAATAACCAACAATAACAATAACCAATAGTAACAAACAATAATAACAATAACAATAACCAACAACAATAACAATAACAATAATAATAACCAACAATAATAATAACAATTAATAATAACAATAACCAATAATAACAATGACCAACAATAACAATAACCAACAATAACAATAACCAATAATAACAATAATAACAATAACAATAACAATAACCAACAATAACAATAACAATAACAATATTTAATTAACTAATATTATTTAAAAAAAAATTCTGTGTGCAAATACCCTTGGTTCACATTACAGCCGACGTCATTAAAGTTGACGGTGTGGACGTCAATAACGGCTTGGCTTGACGGCCAGCTGAGGAATACCCTTGGTTCACATTACAGCCGACGTCATTAAAGTTGACGGTGTGGACGTCAATAACGGCTTGGCTTGACGGAAACCCCATCGTAATTCGAACTGTTATGGTTTGTGTGTGTGTGTGTGTGTGTGTGTGTGTGTGTGTTTGTCCTGTAATTTATAACCATGCAGGATACATACATACATACACACACACTGTATATTTATTTATTTATATGCCTTATTTTGTTTTATTAATTGATAATAGATAAAATAATAATTTTAATTTGTGTTTATGTGTACGTTTGTGTTTTTTTTTTTTCTAACAAATGCTTACTTCGTTTTTTTTATATGTATATATATATTCGTTTTTTTTCTTCTAACTAATGATTCGTGTTTTTTTTTTATATATATTAGTGTTTTTTTTTCATTATCTATTCATGTTTTTTTTTCTAAATAATGATTCGTGTTTTTTTTTATATATATATTAGGTTTTTTTTTTCTTCTAACTAATGATTCGAATATATGAAACACAAGGCTGATTCCCTGTAATGCATGGCCCAGCGACCACTCCACCCACCTGAGACCCGAGTCAGCTTCGGCTATGGCTGACTAAAGCAGGAAGACCTCAGACAGCTGACTCCAACCCCCCCCCCCCCCTGCTCACAGGGGTGGTAACCTCTGGCATCAGTGGTATTTTTAACAGTGTCCCGAGCAAGGATCCAACGCTGGGCCACAGAATTGCAGCCACAGACTTTACCACTGTGCTAGCCAGAGGCTAAATGATTCGTGTTTTTTTTTTAATTATATATTCGTGTTATTTTTTCATTATCTATTCATGTTTTTTTTCTAACTAATGATTCGTGTTTTTTTTTTATATATATATTCGTTTTTTTTTCTAACTAATGATTCGTGTTTTTTTTTATTATATATTCGTGTTATTTTTTATAACTAATGATTCGTGGGTTTTTTTCATTATATATTCGTGTTTTTTTTTAATTATCTATTCATGTTATTTTTCTTCTAACTAGTGATTTGTGTTTTTTTTATATATATATATTCGTGTTTTTTTTTTCTAACTAATAATTCGTGTTTTTTTTTTCATTATATATTCGTTTGTTTTTCTAACTAATGATTCGTGTTTTTTATATATATATATATATATTCGTGTTTTTTTTTCTAACTAATGATTCGTGTTTTTTTTTCATTATATATTCGTTTTTTTCTAACTAAGGATTCGTGTTTTTTTTATATATATTATTTTTTTTTTCTAACTAATAATTAGTTTTTTTTTTTTTCATTATATATTCGTGTTTTTTTTTCTAAATAATGATTCGTGTTTTTTTTCATTATATATTAGTGGTTTTTTTTTCTAAATAATGATTCGTGTTTTTTTTCATTATATATTAGTTTTTTTTTCTATCTAATAATTAGTGTTTTTTTTATATATATATATTCCGTGTTTTTTTTTCTAAAAAAGGATTCGTTTTTTTTTTTTTCATTATATTTTCATGTTTTTTTTTAAATATATATATACGTGTTTTTTTTTCTTCTAACTAATGATTCGTGTTTTTTTATATATATATATTCATGTTTTATTATTATATATGTATTATTATTATATATGTATACTTTTTATGTATTCTGATGTGAGGTGTATAGTATGTATTTATATGTATTTATATAATATGTATTTATATGTATTTATATAATATGTATTTATATGTATTTATATAATATGTATTTATATGTATTTATATTATCGTATGTGTGTGTGTGTGTTGGTAAACCTTTTTGGAAATTCTCTATGTATTCCATATGTGTTCAACATTTATACACACATACATACATTAATGTTGCTTGTTTTCATATATATATATATATATATATATAATTTTTTTTTTTTTTTTTTTTTTTTTTTTTTTTTTTTTTTAGTTACAAACCAAAATATATTAACGTTCGTTTTCTTCTTTACAGATTGAGCATCAGCTAAGAAGAGGACGGTTGGTAAATATATCACTACATATACACACATATATACAAACTCCTTAGATAAATTTGTTATAACTTAATAATAATAATAATAATAATTAATAAATAATAATACAGATAATTACAACCTTAAATATATACAGGATCATACAGGTTGTATATTTAGTATAGATTGTAACTGTATTTAATTTGCATACATAAACTGATAATAATTAGATAGTAAATATAGAATTAGAGAGAGAGAGAGAGAGAGATTAAGGCAGAGAGAGAGATTAAGGCAGAGAGAGAGATTAAGGCAGAGAGAGAGATTAAGGCAGAGAGAGAGAGATTAAGGCAGAGAGAGAGAGAGAGAAAGGGAGAGAGGCAGAGAGAGGGAGAGAGAGAGAGAGAGAGAGAGAGAGAGAGAGAGAGAGATTAAGGCAGAGTGAGGCATGATTTGTTATTATTATTATCTTATATGCCCTTATAGCATGGATGGACAACGACAAGAGGAAACAAGAGGAAACAAGAGGAAACAAGAGGAAACAAGAGGAAACAAGAGGACGCAGACCACTACAGGTGATTTACTTATTTATATTTTTGTGTATTTTGTATTTGAATATTATCGTATATGTATGTATGTATGTGTGTGTGTGTGTGTGTGTTAGTAAACCTTTTTGGAAATTCTCTCTATATGTATTCCATATGTGCTCAACATTTATTTATACACACATACATACATTAATGTTGCTTGTTTTTATATATATATATATTTTAAACTTTTTTTTTTTTTTTTTTTTTTTTTTTTTTTTTTTTTTTTTTTTTTTTTTTTTTTTACCTCATGAAGTCAAAAACCAAAATATATTAACGTTCGTTTTCTTCTTTACAGATTGAACATCAGCTAAGAAGAGGACGGTTGGTAAATATATCACTACATATACACACATATATACAAACTCCTTAGATAAACTTATTGTTATAACGTAATAATAATAATAATAATAATTAATAAATAATAATACAGATAATTACAACCTTAAATATATACAGGATCATACAGGTTGTATATTTAGTATAGATTGTAACTGTATTTAATTTGCATACATAAAATGATAATAATTAGATAGTAAATATAGAATTAGAGAGAGAGAGAGAGAGAGAGAGAGAGAGAGAGAGAGAGAGAGAGAGAGAGAGAGAGAGATTAAGGCAGAGAGAGAGAGGGAGAAAGGGAGAGAGAGAGAGAGAGATTAAGGCAGAGAGAGAGAGAGAGAGAGAGAGGCAGAGAGAGAGAGAGAGATTAAGGCAGAGAGAGAGAGAGAGAGAGAGAGAGAGAGAGGCAGAGAGAGAGAGAGAGAGAGAGAGAGAGAGAGATTAAGGCAGAGAGAGGCATGATTTGTTATTATTATTATCTTATATGCCCTTATAGCATGGATGGACTACGACAAGAGGAAACAAGAGGAAACAAGAGGAAACAAGAGGAAACAAGAGGAAACAAGAGGAAACAAGAGGACGCAGACCACTACAGGTGATTTACTTATTTATATTTTTGTGTATTTTGTATTTGAATATTATCGTATATGTATGTGTGTATGTGTGTGTGTGTGTGTGTGTGTGTGTGTTAGTAAACCTTTTTGGAAATTCTCTCTATATGTATTCCATAGGTGCTCAACATTTATTTATACATACACACATACATTAATGTTGCTTGTTTTTATATATATATATATATTTTAAACTTTTTTTTTTTTTTTTTTTTTTTTTTTTTTTTTTTTTTTTTTTTTTTTTTTTTTTTTTTTTTTTTTTTTAACCTCATGAAGTCAAAAACCAAAATATATTAACGTTCGTTTCCTTCTTTACAGATTGAGCATCAGCTAAGAAGAGGACGGTTGGTAAATATATCACTACATATACACACATATATACAAACTCCTTAGATAAACTTATAGTTATAACGTAATAATAATAATAATAATAATAATTAATAATAATACAGATAATTACAACCTTAAATATATACAGGATCATACAGGTTGTATATTTATTATAGATTGTGACTGTATTTAATTTGCATACATAAACTGATAATAATTAGATAGTAAATATAGAATTAGAGAGAGAGAGAGAGAGAGAGAGAGAGAGAGAGAGATTAAGGCAGAGTGAGGCAGAGAGAGAGAGAGAGAGAGAGATTAAGGCAGAGAGAGAGAGGCAGAGAGAGAGAGAGGCAGAGAGAGAGAGATTAAGGCAGAGTGAGGCAGAGAGAGAGAGAGAGAGAGATTAAGGCAGAGAGAGAGAGAGAGAGAGAGAGAGAGAGGAGAGAGAGAGAGAGAGAGAGAGAGAGAGAGAGAGAGAGAGAGATTAAGGCAGAGTGAGGCATGATTTATTATGATTATTATCTTATATGCCCTTATAGCATGGATGGACTACGACAAGAGGAACAAGAGGAAACAAGAGGAAACAAGAGGAAACAAGAGGAAACAAGAGGAAACAAGAGGAAACAAGAGGAAACAAGAGGAAACAAGAAGAAACAAGAGGAAACAAGAGGACGCAGACCACTACAGGTGATTTACTTATTTATATTTTTGTGTATTTTGTATTTGAATATTATCGTATATGTGTGTATGTGTGTGTGTGTGTGTGTGTGTGTGTGTTAGTAAACCTTTTTGGAAATTCTCTCTCTATGTATTCCATAGGTGCTCAACCATTTATATATACATACACACACACATTAATGTTGCTTGTTTTTATAATTTATATATATATATATATTTTTTTTTTTTAACTTTTTTTTTTTTTTTTTTTTTTTACAAATTTTTTTTTTACAATTTTTTTTTTTTTTTTTTTTTTTTTTACAAAACCAAAATATATTAACGTTCGTTTTCTTCTTTACAGATTGAGCAACGGCTAAGAAGAGGACGGTTGGTAAATATATCACCACATATACACACATATATACAAACTCCTTAGATAAACTTATTGTTATAACGTAATAATAATAATAATAATAATTAATAAATAATAATACAGATAATTACAACCTTAAATATATACAGGATCATACAGGTTGTATATTTAGTATAGATTGTAACTGTATTTAATTTGCATACATAAACTGATAATAATTAGATAGTAAATATAGAATTAGAGAGAGAGAGAGAGAGAGAGAGAGAGAGAGAGAGAGGGATTAAGGCAGAGAGAGAGAGAGAGAGGAGAGAGAGAGAGAGAGAGAGAGAGAGAGAGATTAAGGCAGAGTGAGGCATGATTTGTTATTATTATTATCTTATATGCCCTTATAGCATGGATGGACTACGACAAGAGGAAACAAGAAGAAACAAGAGGAAACAAGAGGACGCAGACCACTACAGGTGATTTACTTATTTATATTTTTGTGTATTTTGTATTTGAATATTATCGTATATGTATGTATGTATGTATGTGTGTGTGTGTATGTGTGTTAGTAAACCTTTTTGGAAATTCTCTCTATGTATTCCATAGGTGCTCAACATTTATTTATACATACACACACACATTAATGTTGCTTGTTTTTATATATATATATATATTTTTTTTATAATTTTTTTTTTTTTTTT
Organism: Petrolisthes manimaculis; assembly: GCA_034508575.1. Taxonomy (NCBI): domain Eukaryota; kingdom Metazoa; phylum Arthropoda; class Malacostraca; order Decapoda; family Porcellanidae; genus Petrolisthes; species Petrolisthes manimaculis. The sequence goes on along the minus strand of JAWZYT010003689.1, from coordinate 3,243 downwards.
TTTTTTTTAACTTTTTTTTTTTTTTTTTTTTTGACCTCACGAAGTCAAAAATCAAAATATATTAACGTTCGTTTTCTTCTTTACAGATTGAGTATCAGCTAAGAAGAGGACGGTTGGTAAATATATCACTACATATACACACATATATACAAACTCCTTAGATAAACTTATAGTTATAACGTAATAATAATAATAATAATTAATAATTAATAATAATACAAATAATTATACAACCTTAAATATATACAGGATCATACAGGTTGTATATTAGTATAGATTGTAACTGTATTTAATTTGCATACATAACTGATAATAAACTTAGATAGTAAATATAGAATTAGAGAGAGAGAGAGAGAGAGAGAGAGAGAGAGAGAGAGAGAGAGAGATTAAGGCAGAGAGAGAGAGAGATTAAGCAGAGAGAGAGAGAGAGAGATTAAGGCAGAGAGAGAGAGAGAGAGAGAGAGGCAGAGAGAGAGAGAGATTAAGGCAGAGAGAGAGATTAAGGCAGAGAGAGAGAGAGAGAGAGATTAAGGCAGAGTGAGGCATGATTTGTTATTATTATTATTATTATCTTATATGCCCTTATAGCATGGATGGACTACGACAAGAGGAAACGAGAGGAAACAAGAGGAAACAAGAGGAAACAAGAGGAAAGCAGAGGACGCAGACCACTACAGGTGATTTACTTATTTATATTTTTGTGTATTTTGTATTTGAATATTATCGTGTATGTATGTGTGTGT
>JAWZYT010003688.1:5000-141385 GCA_034508575.1 Petrolisthes manimaculis | reverse complement strand
CTACCACTACTCACCTCACCTCACTCTCACTTATACCCATCTAACCCAACCCTATGTCCCGTCACATAAACTGGTGGTAGGTTCGTTCCAGCTCCCCCCCGAGCCCCACTAGGGGGTCGCCCTCAAAGTGTCCAGTGGCAGTGGTGGTGACAGAGGAGGGGCAGAGGCAGGCATCAGGGGGGTGGTAGAGTTGTGGGGCAGACAGGGGGTGTGGACGAGGATGGGTGTAGGGGCAGAGTCAGGACCAGGGAGTATCGAGGGGCGGTGTACGGTGCTGCGGTGTTTAATTAGTGCCCCTCGGTTCTTACACCACTTGCCACACAGGTGACATGGCAGGGAGCCAGGGTCGACGTGTCTGTTCACGTTCGTGCCGTCTGCGGCTGCCCACGGTGGAAAATATTTTGCCACAAAACCCGCAGCTGCGGCAAAACTCACAAGTACAGTGACTCGGGTGCGGCTGCCACCACCCACCGACCCTCACCTCTGCAAAAGAGAGAACAACTCTTATGCCCCGAGCCTCGTCCTGCCTCGGTGTTATTCCTTGTACGCTGTCAACCTGCCAACAACCCTGTCCTGTCCAGCCATCCTACCATCACCACCACCACCATCACCACCATCATTACAACAACAAGGTGTGAGTGTAAGAGTTGTACACAACCTCTTCACGTTTTCTTCTACACCACAACACCGTCACCCCCAAGCCTATACCAACAGTGTTTTATTAGTTCCTTACACCAACACAACCTTAAATAACAACACTACAAATATTAACAGCAATAATCACCTCTACAAATACAACCAATGTATAATATTACCACCACAACCACAACTACCAGTACAGATCATTACATCCACCATCATCACCACTATAACATTACAACACTACAACTACCAGTAACACTATACCAAGGCAACTATACCGATAAAACCACCCCAACACTACCAGTACAACTACCATTATCTTAGCAAAAATAGACCATTACTCACCACTACCACTAACAATACTAATACAACTACCACTACACCAACACAATTGAAAGCACTACCACTACTGTATTCTTATATAGCTACCACCAGCACAACCACAACACAACACTACCATCACAACTACTACTATAAATAACCAACACGTTCACTACAACCACCACTAACTAACTAACTACAACACAACAACAACAACAACCACAAAATAATGAAACGAATAAGAAGCAACAACACAACTACAACAACAACATATCCTGACCTCTCCCATGCATCGATAAATAAAACAATATAATAGGGTCAAAATTATATTGCTACACTTTCAAAAATGTAATCACTGTTCAATCACGTCCACACCTTTTTCTTCTTGTTATTGTTGTTGTTGTCGTCGTCGTCGTTGTATGGGTAAATATCACGTTCGGTAAATAATATACGATTAACGAGTCGAGTTCCTCTTGGTGTTGTTGTTGTTGTTGTTGATGGTATTATAGGTTAGGTTTTAGGCTTGTACTCGTTCAAAACTATTTATAGGTTCGTACACCCCTACCCACCCAAATATAAGGAAGAGAGAGAGAGAGAGAGAGAGAGAGAGAGGAGAGAGAGAGAGAGAGAGAGAGAGAGAGAGGAGAGAGAGAGAGAGAGAGAGAGAGAGAGAGAGAGAGAGAGAGAGAGAGAGAGAGAGTATAAAGTTCAAGTAAGTCTTTTTTTCCTGTTTGGGCACTGAACAAATATATTAATAATTTTCATTCCATTTCAGTGGGGCAAAAAATAATGGTGTTCTGTTGCTTGGAATAGCTTGGAGGATTCTGTTGCTCCAAATTTACCATCACCGAATTTCCTCCTAAAGAAACCCTGTATTGTAGTAAGAAAATTGGAGTAAATGAGTCCTTCAAATATTACCACGAAACACACACACACCAAAAGGAAGAAGTTTGTTTCGTGGCCATAGTCAGGAGGAATCAGAAGTCTCCCATTTTTTGGATTGGAGTTAAATGTAGTTTGTATTCTTTTTACTTCCTTTGTATTCCTCTATATTCTTTGTATAGTTATTCTAATATTATACGAAAATACAATTCTCCCACGACTGACTGTCTTAATTTCATTCTATATATATCTTAGTTACTCTTTTGGAAAATAAAACATCTGGGTAAATTTATTATTATTATTATCATTTTTATTTTTTTTACTAGTCACAAGCCGACATATTTTTTTTTTTTTTTTATGCAAAGGTAAAAGGCAGATGACAAACTAAAATGTTTCTTAAATGACAAAGATTTCAGATCAAAGAATATATAACTATATATACATAAATTATAAACCTATACTGTATTTCCAGTTAGTTTACTTTCATCCTCTATTCTCCCTCAACCTGGTATTTTATTTTATTTATCTTTCTCAATTTATTCTACCTCAATTTATCTTCATGTTTTTATATTTATCATTCTGACCATTTTCTTACATTTTCAAAGCCAGGCCTGCTCTCTCTCTCTCTCTCTCTCTCTCTCTCTCTCTCTCTCTCTCTCTCTCTCTCTCTCTCTCTCTCTCTCTCTCTCTCTCTCTCTCTCTCTCTCTCTCTCATCTCTCTCTCTCTCTCTCTCTCTCTCTCTCTCTCTCTCTCCTTGACCTGTATCTGGCCCTTCATGACCTCGCCTCACCTGACCTACTTGATTCCTGTTCCTCTCTCCTCATCCTACCACCCATCCCTCCCTCCCTGCCTCTCGTCTCACCTCCTTCCTTCCTTCCTTCCTTACCTATCTATCCTCACTTTACCCTATCTAATCTCTAACAAGCCTCATCTCTCTATCTAACGCTCGTCTACATATTCTATCTATCTATCCATCTACCTTTCTATCTATCTATTCATTTATCTTTATATCTATCTATTCATCTATCTTTCTATCTATCTATTCATCTACCTTTCTATCTATCTATTCATCTATCTTTCTATCTATCTATCTATCTATCTTTCTATATATTTATTCATCTATCTTTCTATCTATCTATTCATCTATCTTTCTATCTATCTATTCATCTATCTTTCTATATATTTATTCATCTATCTTTCTATCTATCTATTCATCTATCTTTCTATCTATCTATCTATCTATCTTTCTATATATTTATTCATCTATCTTTCTATCTATCTATTCATCTATCTTTCTATCTATCTATTCATCTATCTTTCTATATATTTATTCATCTATCTTTCTATCTATCTATTCATCTATCTTTCTATCTATCTATTCATCTATCTTTCTATCTATCTATTCATCTAACTTTCTATCTATCTATTCATCTACCTTTCTATCTATCTATTCATCTATCTTTCTATCTATCTATTCATCTATCTTTCTATCTATCTATTCATCTATCTTTCTATCTATCTATCTATCTATTTAGCCTTACGTGAACAGACTAAATTTAGAAGAAAAAAAAAAGTCTAATTGCCAAAACATGTAAAATAACAAGAATAAAGAAGAAAGCAACTTAACTCCAGACAAAAATATTTTACATACATAATTAGGCAAGTTTCTTCCTCTCACTCCATACTTTCCTAATTCTGAAATATTTATGAGTTTGTATATACATTCTCACAAATTATTTTCTTGCAAGTTTGTTCATCTCACTTGTCCTAATTTTGAAGTATTTTGAGTTTGTATATACATTCTCACAATTGTGTTTTTTGTTTTTTTTCGTCTTATTATTTACAAGTTGGGTTCTAGCACTGTCAAAAACTGATTACAGGAAGCCATGGATAGACGTTTTTACACACACACTTTATATACAATTTAAGTACGGGATTTAATTTTCTGTTTATCATCAATGCACACGTCTCCGATTTCCACTGGGAGAGAATTGTGTTGTGTTGTGTTGTCGAGGTCAAATGTTCACGACCATCATCAATACCACCCCTACACACACACACACACACACACACACACACACTCTCTCTCTCTCTATATCTCTTTCTCTCTCTCTACTGCAGTATTATGGGGTAGGAGGAGCGATACACACACACACACACACACACACACACACACACACACACACACACACACACACACACACACACACAAACACTATTTAGAGTTCCGCTGGAGTACGACAACAGTTTTCTCAGGTGTATGTGTGTATGTGTGTGTCTGTTTGTTTGTGTTCATATCGGCGCATGCGTAGAGTGGGTCGCTATAATATCAAAGTTTGTGCAGTAACAGTTGCAGATTCGGGGGGGGGTGAGGGGGGTGAGGGGGGTGAGGGGGGTGAGGGGGGTGAGGGGGGGTTATGCCATATATTGTGCTCATTATTTACTACATTTAGCACATAGGAATAATAATAATAATAATAATAATAATAATAATAAAAATAATAACAATAGTAATCATAATAATCATAATAATAATAAAAATAATAATAATAATAATAGTAATAATAAAAATCATCATCATCGTAATAATAATAATCATAATCATAATAATAATATAAGCGTTATAATCAGAGTCTGTATGCTGTGAGAATGAAACATGTGTAAGAGACTGTGTTTGGTTGTGTAAGATTCATTGTAGACTGGACGTAGTAAACAAATTATCATCATCAACATCAACATCAACATTATTAGAGTTTGAGGGAATGGAAGATCAATTATCCACCTCTTTACAATTAACACACATACACACACACTCTCACTCTCTCTCTCTCTCTCTCTCTCTCTCTCTCTCTCTCTCTCTCTCTCTCTCTCTCTCTCTCTCTCTCTCTCTCTCTCTCTCTCTCTCTATTAGATCCACGGTCCAGTTTGTTGACCTTCCTAACTTGACCGTGATTAGTTGTTCCTGCCTGGGAGAATCGAAGGCTGCACACACACACACACACACACACACACACACACACACACACACACACACACACACACACACACAGGGACACCATCGAACCAACCACCAAGCAACAAGCAAAGGAGTCACACACACACACACACACACACACACACACACACACACACACACACACACACACACACACACACACACACAGGGACACCATCGAACCAACCACCAAGCAACAACAACAACAACAACAAGAAAATGAGTCGTTATCATCATTAGAGTTTTCGTAAGAGTGGCGGCGGTGGTGGCGGCTTGAGAGGTGGCGGGAGAGTTGACGCCAAATCGGGATGTCGACGACGAATGTGACGACTGAGATCCCCCCGCTGTACGAAGAGGCGCGCGCATCCTGGACAAGCCAACGCCGTGCCCTTGTGGATTTTGTGGTGTCTCCTGAGGGACTCCTTGCACCTGAAGGCCTTGCCACACTCCTGACATGCATGGGTTCCAGGCTGACACACCAACACCTTCCTTCGCCTACCCCACTCCGCTACTGATACTGCTGACGAGAGGAAATGTCAGGGTCAGTGTTGAGGCTACACTCGTATGTGTGTGTGTGTGTATGTATGTGTGTGGAGAGAGAGAGAGAGAGAGGAAATGTCTAGGTCAGTGTCGTGGTATCCTGGCGCGTGTGTGTGTGTGTGTGTGTGTGTGTGTGAAGAGAGAGAGAGAAAGAGAGATAAACATTATGACTACTGCTGACGTGTTGTGGTATCCTGGCATGTGTGTGTGTGTGTGTGTGTGTAGAGGAGAAACATTATGGCTTCAGTAGTGAACGGATTTGATGTATGTATGTGTGTGTGTGTGTGTGTGTGTGTGACGGTGGTGACTGTGATGGTTGTGGTTGTGTGGAAGGGATAATTTTAGCAGTACAATAGTGATCAACAGCAGAAAATAGTAGTAGTAGTAGTAGTAGTAGTAGCAGTAGCAGTAGCAGTAGTAGTAGTAGTAGTAGTAGTAGTAGTAGTAGTAGTAGTAGTAGTAGTAGTAGTTAGTAGTAGTAGTAGTTAGTAGTAGTAGTAGTTAGTAGTAGTGATAGTAATGGCAACAATATCATTAAGTAACAACAGCAGATCAAGAAATAATTTAGTAGCAGTGGTAATAGTGGTAGTGATAAGGAATGGTGGTAGTGTTGGCAGTGGAGAGGTGGATCAGTGGTAGTGGTAGTGGTTGTGCAAATAGTAGTAGTGGTAGTGGTGGTGGTAGTGACAGTGGTGGTGGTGGAGTAGTGGAATAGATAGTGGTAGTGGTGGTGGTAGTGACAGTGGTGGTGGTAGTGGAATAGATAGTAGTGTGGTAGTGGAATAGATAGATAGTAGTGTGGTAGTGACAGGTAGTAGTAGCAGTAGTATAAGCCTTAGTGCGTTTTAGTGTCACATTATTTATAGTGTTATATAGTTAAGAGGGGAGAGTAGTATACTTTTGGTACATTGGAGTGCCTTGAATCCTCCAAAATAGGCCAGGAAACAGGACCAGATGAACAAAAATAAAGGAGTCCTGTTTGCTTGGAATAGTTTGGAGGAATCAGTTACTCCAGATTTGCCAACACTGTACTTCTCCCGTTAATTAAGTGTGACACGTGATCATTTCTGTGACAAGTGTTCGTTAGTTAAGTGTGACAGACAACAGAAGAAGCAACAGTAGCAGCAACAGTATCAGTAGCAACAGTATCAGTAGCAACAGTATCAATAGCAGTCATTGTTTTGAAGCGACCAAACTTATCAACAACAACAATAACAAACAACCACCACCACAACTCGACATCCCCAAACTTCCTCAAAACTCATTCCAAAAAATCTCAAAACATCATTCAAAACGCCACTAACATCCGATATTACATTAAAAAAAAAAAGCCTAAAAAAAGCCTTGAAATATCCGATACATACTCCAATAAGCCTTGAAATATCCGATACATACTCCAAAAAGCCTCAAAACATCATCCCAAATGCCACTAACATCGAAGACTCATTCCAAACAGCCTGAAAACATCCGAGACAGCCCTATAACATTCGAGACATACCCCTATGAGCCTGAAAACTTCCCAGACAGACCAAAACATCCGAGACAGGCTTCAGAACACCTCAAACCATCCGAGACACGCTTCAGAACACCTCAAAACATCCGAGACACGCTTCAGAAGACCTCAAAACATCCGAGACACGCTTCAGAAGACCTCAAAACATCCGAGACACGCTTCAAAAGATCTCAAAACATCCGAGACACGCTTCAGAACACCTCAAAACATCCGAATCGACCCCCACCAGTGACCATTATACAAGGAAGAAAATTACATGACAACAATGATTATTATGAATGGGATGTAACGTGGCATTAGATTAGTTTGAGGATTCTAATATTAGTTACATGTATAATTATTAACGCCCACCATTTACTTCATTAATTGTTATACTTCTCTATACAAGACGATATTTGGAAGGAGTTTGAGGATTTTAAATGTATAGCTTTCATCTTTTTTATTTTATTATTTTTCTATACAAGACGAAATTTGGAAGGAGTTTGAGATTCTTGTATACCTTTCATCTCTTCTTTTTTGTTATTTTTCTCTATAGAAGACGATATTATATTTGTTTTGTTTTTGTTGTCGGAAGGAAACCAATATATACTGTACGTAGCCTAAGGATGAAAAAAAAAAAAAAAAAAAAAAAAAAAAAAAAAAAAAAAAAAAATGCTATGTAGCTTAGAAAAAAAAATTAGTAGTAGGAAAATTACCCCTCCCCCTTTACCCCCCCCCCCCCAAAAAAAAAAGTAATACATATACAGTAAGTCAAATCAATAAATAAACACATAATTAATAATAAAAAAAAAAGGGTTTGGAAAATAAACTTGAATTAAACCATAACCAAAATAAATGTCACACGAAAACTCCCGTCATGAAAAAGTTATTATTACTATTATTATTATTATTATTATTATTATTATTATTATTATTATTATTATTATTATATGTAGGGTAAGGTCATGGTAGGGTTAGGTCATGGTAGGGTAGGGTAAGGTCATGGTATGGTAATAATAATAATAATAATAATAATAATAATAATAATAATAAAAATAATAATAAAAATAACAACAAAACCAAAACTACTACTACTACTACTAATAATAATAATAATAATAATAATGAAAATAATAATAATATCAAAACTACTACAACTACTACTACTATTGCTAATAATAATAATAATAATAAAAACTACTACTACTACTACTAATAATAATAGAGTACAGTAGGGTCGGTAAATTTCAGACAACAAAGACACAAGAAATTTCCTCCAAACTTTTACACTTAAAAAAAAAAAAAAAAAAAAAAAAAAAAAAAAAAAAAAAAAAAAAAAAAAATGAAAATATAAAAATTGACATGTCGAATTATTCTTCATACAGATCATAATATCCTTCCGTGTATGTATGTATGTATGTATGTCAACACTTGAATTGGCAACACTTTTTTGTGCACAAGGGAAGCACAGTATTTTGGTGGTAAATCTGGAGTAAAATGATTCCTCCAAACTATTCCAAGCAACAGAAGATCACCATTACATTTGTTCATCTTCATGGTTTTGTAGTTTCCTGGAATACTTTGGAGGAATCAAGAGGCTCCGATGTACCCAAAAAAATTATTATTATTACCATCTTAATCTACCGTATATAAATATCATTTTTTTTTTTTATTCGTAGGATAATTATACCCATTATTTCTACAAGACGTTATTCGTTCTCTATATTAATTAATCCTATGCCCTTTCTACGCTATCTATATAAAATTTGTACAATATTATTATGCCCATTTTTTGTCATAATGCCCATTTTTTTTCTTTATGCCCGTTTTCTCTATTATACACGTATCTTCATTATTATATCTATTGTTTACATCATCATACTCGCTTTCCACCACATTCTAAATTTATTCAACCAGTTTCTCCCACAACATCAAGTGAAATAAATACACACATCTTAAAATTCGGCTGAAGCTGTTGCCACGCTGGTGAAAGTAATGGACGTATGTTGTCGATTATATATATGTGTGTGTTTGTATACGATTTCATTACCTTTAGGAAGTATGTGAATAAGAACACTATCCTATATGTTTTCGTACACACAAACACACACACACACACACATACACTCACGAAGTATATGAATAAGAACACTATCATATATGTTTTCGTACACACACACACACACACACATCATCATCAATCGAGTCAATTGTTTCGTCCTCATAGCAATAGCAACACAAATGTCTCAAATAAATAAATAAAATAATAAATGAGAATGTGTATAAGAACAAATAAAATGACGTAATAATAAAACGATCAAGGGAACGAGTAGACACCTTGAGCAAAAACAGATTAAAATAGATGAACTTTAAAAAATCAGCTTCCTATAATATATTATAACATAAAAACATCACATCATCCTTTGTACGACCATTCCATTTATTTCCTATTATTTTTCCTTTAATCAGAGAGAGAGAGAGAGAGAGAGAGAGAGAGAGAGAGAGAGAGAGAGAGAGAGAGAGAGTAAATGGTGATAGTATTAATGATGTTCTGTGTTGAAGCAAAACAAATGAAAGATGGTGAGTGATTTAATGGTGAGAAGAGAATAGGCTGAGTGGTGATACGTAATGACAGAGGAGTGATGAACAGGGAGAGTGGTGAGTATTACAAAGAGTGTGTGATGATGATGATGATGATGATGATGATATGGAAAAACAAGATTAACAGTAATACCATAATGAGATTCAACCCTCGACAACCAACAAACTATAACTTGGAACACAATAATTGAAATCATCTTAAAATCCGTCACAAAAACCAACCATTATGAGGAGATAAAAAATTTGTTTGGTGGATTGGAAGGCTACTGATTCCTCCTAACTATACCAGAAAACAGACTCCCTCACCTATATAGTACTGCTATTGGATGTGTTGTTGTTTCGTGGCATAGTTTGGAGCAATCACAGACCTTTTGTTTTTTTCCAATTCACCAACAAAAGAACCACCTCCCCTTAATGAGATCCAAAACTTCCTCTGATGACGAGTAAACAAACCCTCAGCCAAAAGCCTTAATTGTTTATACACGTGAGCCAACCAACCAACCAACCAACCCACCAACCAACCTGACTGACTAACTCGATAATAATAAGTTCCATCTCAGGGCAACTCTCTTTGACAACACACACAACCTCTCCTGTAAACCGTTTTCTCAAGTCGTTGCATCCAAGCCTAAATCTGTCTCCACTAACGGGTCAGATCTGAAATCGTCTTATCATACTGTTGCAAAAACCTTAAAACAGTCTCCACTACCGGGTCAGGACTGAAATCGTCTTATAATATGGTTGTATCAAGTCTAAGACAGTCTCCACTAACAAGAGTAAAGTCTATACTGGTCTTAGCACAACCTGAAACCATCTCAGCTAAGCTTGAACTCATTAAGAACAGCCGCTGCCGCCTGTGCCTGTGGATGGGCCTGAGTCCCTCCTTTACTAGGGGCTTCATACTGCCTGCCATGGACTGCGTGGACATGGTACTTCACATTGGACACTTGATAGAACACTTTGGGACACATGGGACAAGGGAATGCGTTTCCTTTGTGTATCTTTTCGTGGCGGGAGAGAGTGACTCGTGTTCGAAAACTTTTGCCGCACTGTGGACACGGGAAGAAGGGATAGTTCTGAGTCCTACTCATTGGTACATGTTCCACTGGTACTCCCCCTCCACTCACTAGTACCCCTCCAGTACCTCCACCTCCACCTCCATGTATAATGCCCCCAACTCCCCCCATCACTACACTCGCCTCCCCTCCCGCCATAACGTCACATTTTCTAGAGAAGGTGGTGTGGGTGAGACTTTCTAGGTGAGACAAGGGGTTGAATGGACCCCACGCACAGTCCTCCATTCCTGTACTGGTGGGGGTGGGGGTGGGGGTGGGGGTACTACTGGTGATGGTGGTAGTAGTGGTGGTGGTGGTAGTGGTGGATGGATGATGTTGATGGTGATGTTGATGATGTTGTTGTTGTTGTTGTGGTGGTGGTGGTGGTGGTGGTGGTGGTGGTAGTGGTGGTGGTGGCTCAGGACCCATATCAACCCCCGTCTCCCCCCACCACAGCTCCAACACTTCTTCTTCCCCTCCTCCTTCTCCTCCTTCTTCCTGCTTCATCACCATAACCGCTTCACTACCTGCGAAAACAAATGTGGCTAACATCACTGACAGACTCGCCACCAAACCTCCCCTCAACCCTCTGTCATTTCCTACACGTCACCGCTCTATCTCCCTCCCTCTCTCTCTCCTTCTCTCTATCTCCCTCCCTCTCTCTCCTTCTCTCTATTTCCCTCTCTCTATTATCCTCTCTCTCTTCTACACTCTCCCTGTTTACCATCATCTCTCTTCTCCCTCCCACTCTCTTCTCTTCTCGTCCGTTCTAACTCTCATCTCTCTTTCAGTTCTTATTCATCACATGTTTTGATTTCCCTCTCCTCTTCAATCCCCCTCTCTTCCAGTCTACCTTAGTCTTTCCTCCAATCACCATTATCTCTCTCTCTTTCTATCTCTCCTTCACTTTTCCCTCATCATCTACTCTCCTCTCAAACTATACTTCTCTCCCTCCTTCTTTTTATTTCCACATGACGTAACCCACCTTCGCCTTTCGTCCACATCCTATTATTTATTATATTTTCTCTACCTTCATCAATCGGTTTCCACTCGTCTCGTCCCTCTTTTTATATTCGCCTCTGTACATTTATCTGTCCATCTCTACTCTTCAATCACTTTCCATTTGACCTCTACATCTCTTGCCCATTTTCTACTGTTTCTTCCTTTCTCCTCCAGTCTTGTTATCCACCTTCCTCTCTTCCTTTTCGTAATCTCCTTGCAACGTCTTCCTATACACCCACCGTTTCTCTGTCCTATATTTTACTCTCCCTTCCTATCTTCACTCCTTTTCTAATATATTTTCTCTTCTATTCCTGTTCACATCTCCACACTAACATAAAAATAAATTCTACATCTTTATCTTCCTATCATGTAATTCCTCTACTTTCTACGTAACATCTAAAACTCTGTCCTAATCGTTCCCAACTCCTTGTTATCCAATGTGTATACTTCCTTAATCATCAACCAACATCACCACCACCACCACCACAAACATCACCACCACCACCACAAACATCACCACCACCACCACCATCACCATCATCACCACCACCACAAACATCACCATCACCATCACCATAACAACCATCATCACCACCACCACCATAACCATCACCATCACCACCACCATCACCATCCAAAGATTCAGTACCCACAATGCATATAAATCCATAACTCTAAGTAAAACATAATAAAGGACCCTGTGATTGTGAATGAGACTTGATGGCATCTGATTCCTCCTGACAATGCCACGAAACAAGCTCCTTCTATATTATAGGTGTGTGTGTGTTTCGTGGCAATATTTGAAGGACTCTCTAACCTCTAATTTTCTGACTACATCACGGGGTCCCTTAAGGTGGGAAGTTTGGTTTGTGTTGGTAATTTAGGAGCAACTGAATCCTCCAAACTATTCCAAGCAACAGAAGAGCATTATTTTTTGCTCTTCTGGTCCCTGTTTCCTAGCATACGTTGGAGTAATTAAGGTCCTCCACTGACCATGCACCTTAACCATCCATCCACCACCAACACTAACTCTGATATTCACTCTATGATTCATGAAACAACAATAATTGCATATTAAATCTTTATTTGTTAGTATAGATAGATTTTGAAACATTTAACAAATAATATACAGCGATATCTATAGTATATAATATAATTTACAATATATCAACAATGTTATTTATATATATTTATATATAATTATATATATATATGTGGTCGACGGTAATATATGGCAAAAAGTCGATATATCTTCAAGCGATATTCAACAAACAACAAGTTATGGGGAGTAACGTGTTGTAGGTCAACTGGAGAACACAACAACAACAACAACAACAACAATGACTTCCTCCAAACTCTCCCCGTGGAGTGGTTAGTCTGTTTTGTGGTACAGTTTGGAGTCATCATCATCATCATCATCATTATGAGTTCACCTTCAGTTCACCTTCAACAATACCTTACCTTCCCTTGTAAAGTGAATAACAACCGAATAATTTGTGCAGAGATGTGTGTGTGTGTGTGTATGTGTGGTATATAATAATCTATGGTGTCCCTGCCGCCACCCCTTCCTTCCTCTCCCCCCCCCCCTCTCTCTCTCTCTCTCTCTCTCTCTCTCTCTCTCTCTCTCTCTTTACACGTCCTATTCAATCACTAGGTCGATATTCATCTTGGTATCACATAGGCTTTCTACTGTCATCCTTCTTCTCTTCCTTCCTTCCTTCTGTCTCCCATCTTTGGATCTTATTTTCTTAGTTTTAATACTTTTTTTTGTTTACCTCGTGTGTGTAAAAGTGACCACAAACTTAAGGGGGAAGTTTTTTTGTGTTGGTAAATCTGCAGCAACTGAATCCTCCAAACTATTATTCCAAGCAACAGAACACCATAATATTTGCTCATGTGGTTTTGTTTCCTGGCAATACTTTGGAGGAATCAAGACACTCCAATGTAACAAACAGAACTTAATTTCCCTCTTATAACGAGTAGCATAATTATTTAAGAGTAACAAATTTAGAATCTACCACGACCTTTGACTTTTCCATTATATAAAATTTTTCACCATCGAGTTACAATCACCAAAACTCCATCATCACAATATTTTTTTACGGGGAATGTTATGAAGATAGTTAAGGGGGAAGTATAGATAGAGTGTTGGTAAATCTGGAGTAAATGATTCCTTCAAATTAGTCCAAGCAACAGAGCACCATTATATTTGTTCATCTGGTCCTGTTTCCTGGCCTATTTTGGAGGAATCGAGGTACTCCAATGTACCAAAAGTATACTACTCTCCTCTTAACAAATGTGATTCTTAGATTATGTATAAGAAAGACAGAAGGGATTGCTGAATAAATGAGAACAGCAGCTAATAAGTGAGTAGTTAGTTCCCCGGGTAAAGGCAGCAGCAAACTGTAACACACATTCACATCCTCAATTCTACCAGCCCAAACAAAGTAGACGAAATGCCAGACTGAAATGGATGTACAGTCGCGGTCAATAATAATCATCCACATATGGGTATCTCAAACAATTTACTGTCTAATGTTTTCACGTTTATATATGATGTTATTGTTTTAAGTAGTGTGTAGCTGCTTGTAGTAAATTAAAAGATGGTGCTTAATTTATTTATTAGAAAGTTTATCAGGTAAGGAACAGAAGGAAGCTGTCAAAATTTTACATGAGTTACTACTACTATATGGATGATTATATATGACCACGACTGTATATAACTGTCCCCATTTTTTTCACCAACAACATAATAATAAATCGTCCCCATGACACTATACCCTTCTCATATAATATCTCATGCTAGACTGTTATGGATCTTATATTCCCCTCGACCCTATACTCATATATAGCAAACCAGTCGAGAAGATTATTGTTATGGATTTAATATTGCCCCATTTTTTCACCAACAACATAATAATAAATCGTCCCCATGACCCGGCCCTACACATAAAATATCCCATGCCAGATTGTTATGGATCTAATATTTCCATTTTTTTCATCAACAACATAATAATAAATCGTCCCCATGACCCGGCCTTACTCATATAGTATCCCATGCCAGACTGTTATGGATCTAATATTCTCTTTTTTTCATTAATAACGTAATATATATGGTTCAGCCAAAGCCCATTCCAAGCCAGAATACGACCCCCTCCTACTCACAGCACACCCCAGTAGTGAATCTGGAAGGATGAATGTTGTACTATTCTCGTGTTTACCAAAGTATTTATCTTAAGAGGAAACATTGTGTAGTTACAGATACTATTATTGGTGACAGAGGTATCCGGTGAAGAAGCTTGTCTATGATAGGATTAAATGTGTACGTCATAAAATGCATGATGAATATAAAAAAAAAACAAGAGAAAATATGAGAAAATACTTATGAAGACTGAGTGAGTGAGTGAGTGAGAAGCTGGTTGACATCACTATACCGGTTGAGACAAACGGAGAACCTGGGAAACTATATCCAACTATAGTTATCATTCATACCTGATGATTATGAAGAAGAAGAAGAAAAAAAAAAAAAAAAAAAAAAAAAAAAAAAAAAAAAAAGTCAAGTCTCCCAATACATGATGTTCCTTTTCAATATTATAATTCAACAATAACAAGGCTACATTATGAGGCAAAATACCACCTGATTCTCCCAATATATGGATTTTCTTTTCGATAACATAATTCAACAATAACAAGGCTACATTATGAGGCAAAATACCACCAGATTCTCCCAATATATGGATTTTCTTTTCAATAATATAATTCAACAATAATAATGCTGACATAAGATTTGCTACAGGAAGACAAGTTATCAAATGTTACCAACAGCAGCTGCTAAAAAAAAACAACGAACGTAAAAGTAGCAAGCCAGTCACCAGACGTCACTAAATCTAAGAGTGTTATAAGGATCGTGTTATTTAATTAAGGACCCTGTGATCGTGTATATATGAGACTTGGTGGCTTCTGATTCCTCCTGACTGTGCCACGAAACAAGCTCCTTCAATTTAAATGGTGTTTCGTGGCAATATTTGAAGGACTCACAAACTTCCAATTTTCTAACTACATCATCACGGGGTCCCTTAACTAACTAACTAACTACTTCTTCGAGGACAAGTTCGCTTCGTGGCTCAATTCCTATTAGTTGTTGTTGTTGTTGTTGTTGTTTTCAAGACGAATTTAGCGACGAAGATCATTTTCCCATAAGAAGTAATACCAACCTTGAATATTTTTATAAACCCCTTGTCAAGATATTTTGTCCTGAGATGTAAAATTAACCCCGACAGAAAAAATAATAAAAAAACATTGTACTGTATTGGCGACACCATTAATTAATTAAAAGGAGATTCTATTGTTGTTGAATTGAAAGATCATTGATTCCTCCAAACTGATCCCCAATTGAAGGTCTGTTTTCTGGTATCGTAAGGATTGTTGATGGATTGATTGATTGATATTAGGCGCCGCAACAGTGAGGTCCTATAGCGTCAGAAGAAGGTGATAGAGAGGTACGACAATAAGCAGGTAGGAAGTGGAAAGAAAATATGGAGAAATGGAAAGAAAAAAGGGAGGAATGGAAAGAAACAAGGGAGAAATGGAAAGAAAACAGGGAGAAATGGAAAGAAAACAGGGAGAAATGGAAAAAAAAGGGAGAAATGAAAAGAAAAGAGGGAGGAATGGAAAGAAAAAAGGGAGAAATGGAAAGAAAAAAAGGGAGAAATGGAAAGAAAAGAGGGAGAAATGGAAAGAAAAGAGGGAGGAATGGAAAGAAAAAATGGAGAAATGGAAAGAAAAAATGGAGAAATGGAAAGAAAAAAGGAAGAAAAGGAAAGAAAAAAGGGAGAAATGGAAAGAAAAAAGGGAGAAATGGAAAGGTAAGGTTAGGATGAATAAGAAGCCTTTCAATATCACCATAATTAAAGAATCTCCCTTTAATTAACAATAAGAACAATTTCAACGAAGAAAAAAGATAGAATTATTCTCCCAATGTAACCTCAATTCATGTGACTGTACTGACCACAATAATAACAAGATGTTTTTGTTTTGTTTTTGTGAATTCAACGAAATGTCTTACAGGAAACACACCAAGATCATCAACAACTAACCAACCAAACAATATCAATCTAATATACTTCTCAACCCTAAGACACAGCAAAGCACAAAGACACAGTCAGTCGTAAAATATAAATGGAATAAAAAAAATATATCACTTCCAGCAAAGGTCCCAGAAACGTGTATAATGTAAAGCAGAAAGAACCTAATAAAAACAACAGCTTCACAGAACAGGTATGTATGTATGTATGTACACTCGTGATAGGTAATTTCTGACCAGAGTGTGAGGAGAAGAAAGCTTCGAATCGCCTGGTGTTGCTCATTTACCCACCCAGTACACCTATAGAGGCTGAGTTCGAATGCAGGATATGTGTGTTTGTGTGTGTGTGTGTGTGTGTGTGTGTGTGTGTGTGCCGTTCGTCTCTGGTCAGGAATTACGTATCACCAGTGTATACCTATAGAGGCTGTATAACAATAGTAATGTTGGTAAATGTTGTATATATTATCCATCAGTATACTTAATAAAAACAATTAATATGTATCAGTATAAAATCCAAATCGTTAACACCAATAAAAATACTGTATAACAATAGTAGTGTTCGTAAATGTTGTATATCTTAACCAATAGTATATAATTATAATAAAACTCTAATTAATTTTACTAATAAACAAAATAAAAATGAAGCCTTTTGTTACATATTTATCTGAGTCCTGACAAACCCAACCCAACGCTGTTCTCGTTACATGTGGAACAAACTGTACATATTTTTATTCCTGAATCCTGACAAACCACATCCATCCAAACTCGAGAAGCAAACCAAACCAACAAACCCCACCTCACTCATCCTCTACTTGGTAATAATTGAAGGACTCGTGAATCCTCAAAAGTTCAAAACAGATCCCCTATTGGTAACAAAATTGAGGAAGTTTTGTGTTATATAGTAAATCTGGAGCAACTGAATCCTCCAAACTATTCCAAGCAACAGAACACCATTAATTTTGTTAACTTGGGCCTGTTTCCTGGCATACTTTGGAGGAATCAAGGCACTCCAATGTACCAAAAAAGAATTACCACCTTAATTAAGCACTGAAAAAGCCACATCTTGACATATACAGATTTTGTATATTTGTTTGTTTGGTTGTAAAAAAAATATATATATATATTGTATAGTGCTATCCTTATGAAAACTCCTCTCAACTACCAATAATGTTATGAATTAAGTAACATGGGAAGTTATGTATCGTACAGTAACAATAGTAACAGTAGTAATTAATGTAATGACAATAGTTAAGTTTACGCCATAGCAGTATTTTTTTTTACCTAAGTGATAAAAAAAATAAAATGATGAAACAAAGAATATTCTCGTCTTCCAAAGGTACCAAAATTAATAATGATGACAAAGAAATAGATGAAGGTGAATGCATGCTTAGTTAGTTAGTTAGTTAGTTAGTTAGTTAGTCTATCATCACATTGAAACATTGTACTGTACCGTTGTTTGTATTTTTGAACCTAATTAAGGGGGGAAGTTTTGTGTTGGTAAATCTGGAGAAACTGAATCCTCCAAACTATTCCAAGCAACAGAACACTATGTATCTTTGCTCTTCTGGTCCTGTTTCCTAGCATACTTTGGAGGAATAAAGGCACTCCAGTGTAACAAAATAGAATTACCACCTTAACAAGCTTATGGGAAGGAAGTTTTTGAAAATGTAGGAAATGAGAAGAAAATATACTTTGAAAAAAAAAAAAAAAAAAAAAAAAAAAAAAAAAAAAAAAAAAATGGAAAGTTTTGAAAATGCAGGAAAAGAGAAGAAAATACGTAACTTGCCAACAATATACTTTGAAAATAATAACAAGCTGGTGGAGGGGGGTGAGGGTAAACAAGGAAGGGAAATGTAATGCAGTGTGATATTAAAGACTATGTACTGTACTTATATATTGTTTGTTTTCACCTAACAACTACTGTATATAGCTGATGGGAAGGAAGTGTTGGAAAGGTGGGAAACGAGAAGACCATGAAATATAATGTTATCTGGTTCTCAGTATTAATGACAATAGTTAATTAAAATGGGAAAATGTGAAGAGGAGGAAATGTTATGTTATGTGGTTTTTAGTTATAATAATAATAATAATAATAATAATGTGCATAAAGATGTTATGTAATGTGGTGTTTAGTTATAATAATAATAATAATAATAATGTGCATAAAGATGTTATGTAATGTGGTTTCTAGTTATAATAATAATAATAATAATGTGCATAGAGTACATACATAATGCAATGTGGTAGTAAAATAATGTGTATAATAAAGAGATAAATAGAATGATATAGGATAATGCATAATAAGAAGATTATAGGAATAAAACTATAATGCAATGTGGTTCCTAGTGATAAAAATATGTATGTATAATGAAGGGAATAAATGGAATTGTATAATATATATTATAATGTAAATGTGGTTCCTATAATATTGTATGTATTTATGTACAGTATAATGGTTTCTATAATACTGTATGTATGTATGTACAGTATAATGAAGGGAATAAATGAATTTGTATATATTATAATGTAAATGTGGTTTCTATAATACTGTATGTATGTTTGTTTATGAACGTTTAAGTAACACTAAATAATAATATATACCCACAACACTAATATTTTCACCATCATAAATTTGTACCAACATCCCTTGAATAACGTTTCTGATTATAGGCTAACTGTGTTTCTATATATATATATCATTATTATTATTATTATTATTATTATGTAAGGTAAGATAATATTATATAGGGGGAGATGTTCTTGTTGATAAATTGGAAGGCTACTGATTCCTCCTAACCATGCCACGAAACAAACTCTTTCCCTATATATGTGTGTGTGTTGTGTGTGTGTTGTGTGTGTGTGTGTGTGTGTGTGTTGGGTGTGTGGGTGTGTGTGTGTGTGTTGTGTGTGTGTGTGTGTGTGTGTGTGTGTGTGTGTGTGTGTGTGTGTGTGTGTGTGTGTGTGTGTGTGTGTGTGTGTGTGTGTGTGTGTGTGTGTTGCCCGGGATTGTTTTTTTTTTTTGGGGGGGGAGGGGGGAGGTAGGAATGAGCTGCTCCAGACTTACCAGCAATATACAACTCCCTTAAAATCTGTGGGGACATCTACAAATTTCTCCAAACTTTGCTACAAGACAAATCGGCCCTTCCCTTTAAATGGATATTGATTGAGGTGTCTGTTTCCTGGCACAGTTTGGATGAATCATGAGTCCACCAGTTTGACCACACGAGACGATGACTCCCTCTAAATTAGCAGTGTACTATCAGAGACAAAAGTCGTGTCGTTAAATTTGATGTAAACATAATTATGATAAAGAGCAAACCATACTTGGCATGCATAGATGGACGTTATAATGGTACAGTTGCCTATAAATATTTCGAGACATTTCCTGCTAGACTCTAACAGGTAGTGTCTCGACATTTTTAGAGGCAACTGTACATGGGGCTTTCATTATCCTTCACGAGTTATATTTATTAAATCCTCGGACACAAGACAACGACACGAGTTTTGTGTTTGATATATATAGTACACAGTTAATTAGATCAGTCAGTCATCATCGTTATCGTCAAAACCAAAACATGTTCCCTCTAAAACGTCAGTCACAACTCGAGATAAATGAAGGGGTCGCAACTCGAGATAAATGAAGGGGTCGCAACTCGAGATGAATGAAGGGGTCGCCTGTATGCAAGAACATTCATTCATTGGTGTGGTGTTGGCTATGATGGTGTGGTTGTACCGGTATACGATGACCTCACAGGCACATTACACAGCCATCATTCTACCTGCACCACGCCATCGTAAACACCACGGATATTCTTGCATACGATGGATGGTGACAAAGAGGATGAAGGTAATTATCAAGATCAATATACTATAATTATAGACTAGTATTCTATTGGTCTTGGTAATTATGATATGAAAAGTGAAGGTGTATATGTATGAGCTTTTGTATATATAAACGGGAGATATGATGATGATGATAGTGATGATAATTATGTATACTGTATGTGTAGTGGTAGAGGTGGTAGTGGTAGTGTAAGTGAGACGGGATATTATTTTGTGTATAAGATAGAATGGTATGGGCTGAATTCACAACTGTTCATAGTACTTTGGTTGATAATTATACGGTACCGTTTATACGTGTGGTGGAGGTGCATGAGACGGGACATTTGTGTATAAGACAGGATGGTATGGGCCGAGTTCACAGTTACTTATAGGTGTAAAGACCCGAACGAATGAATCTGAACTGTGTAAACGACTCGTGACTAAATTTTATGATGAATTTGACGAGTAAACTATTATGCTTAGACTAAAATCACTAGATGGTATGGGACGATTTCAAAGTTGTATATATAGTTTATTGTGATTTGTAAAACGCGAACGAATTAATCTGAATGGTGTAAACGACTTGACTAAATTTTATGATGAATTTGATGAGTAAACAATACAGTATATGCATAGAGGAGATGGTAAGGGTCAATTTCAAAGTTGTTTATAGTGATTTGTAAACACCAGGAAGGAAGAAACTGAGCCATGTAAACAACTTGTGACAGAATTATTGGATGAATTTAGTGTGTAAACTAAGTAAGCATCATCTTAGCCAACTGCTTCAGAGAATATTGATTATGATTGTATGTAAATTCTGCATGAGTGAGCTTTTTGGAAATAATGAAAACTGACTGACAAGTATGTTTAGAAAGAAACCTAACAAATTAACCAATGTGAAAACTGACTGACAAGAATGTTTAGGGAGAAACATAACACACTAACCAATGTGAAAACTGACTGATAAGTATGTTTGGGGAGGAACCTATAACAAATTAACCAAAGTGACTGTGAATTCGTTCCATGGTGCGTGAAAAAAGTATATATGATTTTGAAGTTTATGTTGAAATATGCATGGATATCATTCTGGTGTTTTGCATACGGGGTATTACATTATCTTAATATTGCGTATAGTTTAATTTTGGAGGAACCAGTAGCTTTAAAGACCCTGTGATTGGGAGGCTACAGATTACTCCAACCAGTGCCAGGAAACAGACTAATACCTCGGCAGCACACGAGTAAGTAAGTACAAGGGGATGTGTGTGTTTTGTGAGATGGCTTGAGGTGAAATTCTTAATGATTATATAGTATAGTAAAGGTAAGGCTGGTTTCATTTTTTGCCTGGAGCACATTTATTTTCCCCCTCTCGTGTATTGTAGTTAACCATAATCAAATGAAAATGGTACTATAAAAAAATAAAAATAGTGGTTGTGATGGTGGTGGTGTGAGATTATCGAAGGTGTTGGTTGGTGAAAATGGTGTTAGTAGAGTTTGTATGTATGTGTGTGTGTGTAATGGTGTTGATAGTGATGCAACTGATGATGTTGATAATGGTGTTGTCAGAGGTGGTTGGTTGGTTGGTTGGTTGGTGGAAATGGTGTTAGTAGAGTTTGTATGTATGTATGTGTGTGTGTGTGTGTGTAATGGTGTTTTTGATAGTGATGAAAAGGATGGTGTTGGTTGGAAAATAATGGTGTTGTCACAGGTGGTGGAAATGGTGTTGAAAGATGATGGTGTTGTCACGGTGTAGTCAAATGATGGTGTAATGGTATTGGAAGTAATAGTGTAGAAAGTAATGGTGTTGGAAGTAATGGTGTTGGTAGTGATGGTGTTGTGAGATGGTGTCATGGTGTTGGTAGTGATGGTGGTAGAGTTGCGTGAGGTGAAGGCGTGACCAACCTTCCACTCCACGTCACGAACAGTGTGTGTGTGTGTGTGTGTGTGTGTGTGTGTGTGTTGATAATATTTATAGTGATACTATAGTGACAATCGACCTATTTAATATGGTGATATAACAGTGAGAGGACTAAAGGTGTTTGTGTGTGTGTGTGTGTGTTAGTAATGATTGTGTTGATAATAATTGGTGATAATAGTGACAATCGACCTATTTAATATGGTGATGGGTTGATGGTGATATAACAGTGAGAGGACTAATGGTGGTGATGGTAGTGGTGATGGTGATGGTGTAAGAATGATGGCTTGGTAACCACTGATTAATAATGGTCTACTACTATACATTGGAGATTATAATAATAATAATAATAATAATAATAATAATAATAATAATGGTGTTGAGGATGGTGTGGTGTGGTGTAGTGGTGTGGTGGTATGAAGGTGATGGTGTAGCAGAGAATAATATGAAGGTGTAACTGGTGGTGTAAGAGTGGCATGGCAGTGAGGAGGAGGAGGAGGAGGAGGAGGAGGAGGAGGAGGGTTGGGGGAGGGGGGAGGACTACTAAGTATATCCCTACACGGGGTTGGGAGGAGGTAGTGTGGGGTAAGGGGCGGGGCTTCAAAAAAGTGCTATTCGGGCATGCCGTGATGGGGCGGGGCGGGTAGCGTGTCGGGGCGTGCCTTGGCGTGGCATGGTATGGCGGGGCGGGGCGGGGCGGGGCAGGGAGGGGCAGGGCAGGGCGGGCGTGTGGGCGGCCTGCGTGACTATGGGTCATGAGGCTATCACAGCTGGTGTAGTGAGGCCGGGGGGCGTGGCCGCCGCCCTCACGGCATGGTGGTGGCAGCTGGTGGTTCTGGGGGGCGGGTCTCCTGTCCACTACCACTACTGCGGCTGCGGTGTGGTGGGGCGGCAGTAGCAGCCATGGTCCAGGGGGCAGACACCATGGTATGGTCTTCAGAAGGGGCCTCCTGTGTGGTGGTGGTGGTGGTGGTGGTCAGAGCAGACAGACTAAGAGAGTTGTGGTAAGGAGGATGACGTCCACTCTCACGCCAACGGGCAGGACAACCATACTTGTTCTTGTTGAGGTGACGTAGAAGGTCCCAGCGACGGGAGAACAGTTTACGGCAGCCTGGACAGGAGTGAGTACCACGGTGGACGTGTTGGTGTTGATAGTAGGAGCGAGGATGACGGAACACTTTGTCACAGTCAGGACAAGGGTACAGACGTGCCAGGCTGCCCCCACCGCTCACCTCACCTCCGCCGCCACCTCCGCTGCCCTCGGTGTAGCTGCCCAGTGGTCCTCCGACACCACCAATACCACCACCCTCTCCCGCCATCGTCGCCCACGCCACCACCAGCGCGCCAGCTGCCGGAGAACACCACACGTCAGTTTCGGCGCCGCATTATCTTTACGCCGAGCTGCCCCCGTCCCGCCCCACCACCCCCACGGAGCCAGGCGGGCACGGCAAGGCTTCACAGGGCACAGTCTGGCTATATTACACTCGAGGCTACACAACCATCCTCCCTCCCCTTTCCCTCCTATCACACAAACTCCTCCTTCCGTACCTCCCCATCCCTCTGAAGCCCCTCCCATTCCTGCCCCTCATCACGAACGCATCCCTCTTCCCCCCTCCCCTCCCCTCCCCTCGTCACGCACCTCCTCACGCGAGCCAAGTTAGGATCCCACGCAACACCACTCGTTACTCCCACGACTAACACATGGCCATCACGGAAATGTGCACCCTCTTCACTACACTGTTTTTATTAGGCTACGGTAGAGCTATAAGTTAACTTTATTCCATTTTACAGCCTAACAGTGTCTTCCAATGGGGACAATATACGCATAATTTTAAATATGCGATGAATATTCTTGAAGGGTTAGTTTTATAGTACACTTTCGAATCACCAACTGCTCAGCAAAAAGGTGTAAGGGAGGGTGTAGGAGGGAAGGGGGAGAAGGAGGGACATTATAGTGTGTAACTCGATAAATGCACTCAGCTACATACACACATACATACACTACTACTACTACTACAACTACAAAGCACTACAAAAAGCATAACCAAAAGAAACTTGGGGGGGAAAAACAGCATTCAAACCCTCCTCACACAACAATGGTCAGTGCTCAACGATTTCATATATATAGATAGGTAGATAGGTAGGTAGCCAGGAACAAACTTCACTCACAACATGCAACAATTTCCACCTGCTGCTCAGCTATACGTATATACTATCACGGGAGAATTCATCCAAGTCACGTATAAGCTAATCCTATACTTTATATTTCTGGACAAAACCAATCTGTTCATAAACTTATATTTTTATTTACTTATTTTTTTGTTAATGCGAGACACCTGTTGGAGTTAAAATGGAAATGTGGGTAAAGTGTTTGTAATTATTATTTCCTATTTTAATGATTATTTAACAAAAAGTCTATTAACAAATTGAAGTCTATTAATATATTCCTTTAAACTGAACCTACTAGACAATGTACAGTCGGCAAAAAAAGTACTGAAACTCCCTTATAGATCATTAAGTTTATTTCTAAGTTTCTAAGTAAGGGGGGATTCCAATACTTTATTTGCCGCCTCTACTTCAATGACGGATATGCAACACGTACAGTCACAATCAAATATCCACCCACAATTACTTTACTTCCATCGTGCAAATAAATCGATATCATTATTATACAAATATCATCATACAACAACACCTTACGTCAACTCAACCCCCTCAATTATTATTATTGAGGTGCTGTAAAATCATACACGTGTTGTTCTTTATTACCAAGATATTTACTACGATGGAAAGAAAGTGTCGGTGGATATTTGATTGTGGCTGTACATTAAAATATTTCATTATAAGCGACACACATAAATAATAAAAACGTTAAAATATATCATGATAAAGGAACCCAAAAGAAAGTGAAGCTGAAGGAAACACTACAAAGAAAATTAATTCAGGGGATATATAATACAACACATGGTTTTGGGTGGAAAATGTGGAGTAAATGATTCCTCCAAATTATTCCAAGCAACAGAACACCCAATATTTATTTTTGTTCAACTGGTCCTGTTTCCTGGCTTAGTTTGGAGGAATCAAGGCACTCCAATGTAACAAAAGTGAATTACCTCCATTAATTAAGGGACCCTGAAACGTAGTCAGAAAATTGGAGGTAAATAATTCCTTCAAATATTGCCATGAAACACCACCTACAGGTACAGTTGGCGCCACTCCCGCGTTTCTCCCCTGTCGTTACCAATGTTGGTCCACTCAGAAATTAGAGTTCCGATTCACAAGTTTAAATATTCAAAACATTTATATCTTTCACTCTAAGGATATGAATGTTTCGAATTTTTTAACTTGTGGATCATGATTAGAATTTCTGACTGACCCAACATTGGCAACGCGAGGGGATAAACGCGGGAGTGGAGCCAAGTGTACGTGCCTTCCAGTGTGATAGATAAATTCCCTAACGAAAATATAGATAAATTCCCTAAAGAAAATAGTCCATCTATAAGCTAAAATGGAAGGAAAACGGGACTAAATATAATACATGCCAGTGTTATAGATAAACTTCCCCAATCAAAATACTGTAGTCAATGTATTATAAGCTATGATGGAAGAAAAACGGGACTAAAAAATAATACGTGTCTATTGATAAACTTCCCTAATGAAAATAGCCTATTTATAATCTACCACGCAAGTTATTCTTTCATCTGTCACACTACATTGAGGCAGGTAAAACTATTATTATTATTATTATTATTATTATTATTATTATTATTATTACAGAAGAACAGTCGACAGTATATGTGGTTTATTTACCCTCGTAGCGAAACTGATATACGGTAGTTGGGGATTTAGGTATGGACCTTACGAATAAATAAATAAATAAATAGATAAATAAATAAACCTTTACATCCAATGGTGAAAGTGACACGGTAGTTGGGGATTTAGGGATGGACCTTACGAATAAATAAACCTTGGTCATGAAGTTGGTTGGTTGGTTGGTTGGTTTTGCACGACAGATTGAGGAAGAATGAATTAGAGGAAGAATGAATTAGAGGAAGAATTAATTGAATTAGAGAAAGAATGAATTGAAAAAGAGTGAATCGAGGAAGAATGAATTGAAAAAGAATGAATAGAGGAAGAATGAATTGAAAAAGAGTGAATAGAGGAAAAATGAATTGAAAGAGTGAATTTAGGAAGAATGAATTTAAAAAGAGTGAATAGAGGAAGAATACAGAGAGATATAAGGTAATACAGAGAGGTAGAAGGTATTACAGACCAGGAAAACTACTGTACTGTACTGTATTATAAATTGGTTCAGTGTTTGTTCTTCTGGTCACTCCACAACCACAACTTGGACCAAACTCTTGTTCCTGACTGTACACTACTAAAATGGAGTCAGAATTTTGTTTATACTGTACATTATTATTAAAATGTCTTTGAGACGATGGCGTATTTGTGTGTGTTCTTACCTACTTTATTGATCTTACTTAATTTCATTTTTATAGGTGTGTGTGTGTGTGTGTGTGTGTGTGTGTGTGTGTGTGTGTGTGTGTGTGTGTGTGTGTTTCACCTGGTCTTGATCACGTGCTGGACATGTGCTCACCAATTGTTACCCTCCCGGAATGAGCTCAGAGCTCATAGTGACCGATCTTTGTGTGTGTGTGTGTGTTGAGCAAGACTGACTAAAGATGAAAAAAGAGGTGGATCAGCAAGTACAATGGACAGAATGGACGGTTGCAGAATAGAAAGGGAGGAGAGGCTTGAGTCTAAAGGGGCGCCAAAACCCTTATTATAATACAGCCAGCATCACCACATGGGGGGGGGTTAGGGAGGTTGAATAAATTAAAGGTCAGATATAGTGCCAGGGAATCATGAGCTAAGTAAGTGTACAGTAGTAGTAGTAGTAGTAGTAGTAGTATAAGTAGTAGTAGTGGTAGTAGTAGCAGTATAAGTAGTAATAGTAAGATAAGTAGTAGTTGTATAAGTAATATTACTATAAGTAGTTGTAGTAGTAACATAAATAGTAGTAGTATAAGTAGTAGTAGTAGTATAAGTCGTACTAGTAGTAGTAGTATAAGTAGTAGTAGTAGTGAGTAGGATAATGTCTTTAGATAATGCCTGTACTGTACAATACTGAAGTGTGAGTGATGTGGCATGAATTGACTGAATAATTGAATACTTGGTTTGGTTACAAGTGAAGTACTGTAGAGCCTCAATAAACATTGAATAAATATTGGTATCCACCACTTCATTTATGCTAAGTCCCTCAATGAAGACCACCTGATATATTCCCAGGTTTCTGTTATTCATTACCATACAGACTATGTACAGTAATTTACTGAGGCTGTGTTTAACAGATAGTGCTAAATTTAATCATCACATATCATGGACCTACTACAATGAGGTTCAGTAAGGTAATATGAAGTGAATGAAAGAGTACTGAGGTTCCATGATGAAATATGGAGTGAATGAACTACACTGTACTGATGCTATTCAATGAGGTAGTATGTTGTACAGTAATTGTACGGTACTCAACAAATAGAGGTGACGGCATGAAAACAGAAGGTAAATAAGAAGAGCAACTAACAACATTTATAAATACTGTAATAGTACAGTACTTAAAAAGGAAACATGAACTTTCTTTTTTTTTTGTTACATTTTTTAGGTGGTGTTGTTACTGTATGTCTATGTGATACGAAGTGAGGCAAGTGTTATAAAGGAACAGAATAATAAGTACTGTATATAAATAATAGCAATAATAATAATAATAACATAAAACAGTAATAATAACTATAATAATAATATTAATACAGTTATGACAATAATAATAATAATAATAATAATAAAATAATGCAGTTATAATAACTATTATAATAATAATAATAATAATAATAATACATTAATAATATCAATTAGGAAATGTAATTGCCATATGACTGACTGAAACTGACTGAAACATTTAAAATTACCTTCATCAAAGCTAAACATTTACTTCATCATTTTCTTTACTTTTAACCCAAACAAAAGACAGCATGGCTATACACTCAAAGAAGAAAATGTAAATAATGCACAGTATAATCTATTGGAAAAGTGATAATGGTGTATCCACCTGTCTTTAAGATACTGATTTATATTTTCCCAGTTTAGAACACACAAAGTGATGTTACAGAATTTGGCTAATACTAAAAAAAATTTGACATTATCAATATCGAAAGATAGTTACAATTTGTATCTTGGAAGGTCACTTGTATCTAATATAGAACCTTCTGATTCCATGACATATTCTGACAGTCGTGGCATACCAGAAAACACATGTAATCTACCCAGCAATGCTATGATTCCAGTATCTATGTGGCTCTATTAGTTTATGGCACCAGTAAAGTTCTTAAGACAACCAGTTGATGATCCTTAATATTGTAAACAAACACACGAGAGGTTTCCACAGGAAAAAATGTATTAACGATATCTAAATTTTGATAATTGAAAATCGCTTCCCTATACGTACGGTCTTCTGTATTTTCATAAAACTAAATGTTCTACAACACTCAATAATTGGCTTCTTCCATATTCACTGCTACATCCAGATAATGAGTATCTATGTCCTTGGTTATTGTAGGAGCACTGGGCAACTTCCTTTTAACTCCTGCTCATCTTGTTTGTTTTTTTACTGGAATTGTACAAGATCCTTCATGTCCTACTTCTGGTGTGTCTGGGCTAGTCCTTTATTGATATGGATATTTTTCATAACAGGAGTTATAGAGATTATATCATCAATGCTTCCTTCAGTCATCAGGTCTTCAATCATCCCTTCTTTCCTTGTTCTATCTTCAAAGTCTGCGATCCACCTCTCTATTTCTGCTCCAACAAAAAGTTTTCTTTAACTGTTGTGTTGCTTTTAGACATTTTTTTCTCATCAATGGAGATCTGTTTTCATTCTGGCAAGGATTTACTGTATTTATATTTACTGTAGCATCATAGTTTCTGAAGTTACTCTGGAAGCCTGATATTGCAGCCAGCCCAGGTAGTGATCCATTTTAAAGTCCTCTATTAACTGTTTCATCGACTTTCCTTCATTATGAGCATCAAAGACCATAATATTACATAAATATATTCCTTCTCTTACATATTTGGCCAATTAACAGAACAGGCTACTTCCTCCGAGATGGCTTGGACCTGAACAGATGCATATACTCGTACTGTAGCTAATCATATTGAATTCCACCAAGCAATACCATGTAGGCTATATAGCCATACCAAGTTACACAAGGAGCATGCACATAAGCATTCATTTAATATTTATATCATAAAATACAGTAGCCATTACTTCTTACTTTTGAGATTGAAAATTTTAGCAAAATACTTAGTACCGTACTGTATATAGAAGTGCAAAGTCTTCATTTCCATTCCATCTTGACATGAAGTCTTTGAAAAATTTTATTATTGTTGAAATATCAAGCATTTCCTCCTTTCTATTTTTCATTTTAAGTTTCCTTTCTCTGAGGGTACTACATTAGTTTTGCTTTTGGTTGTACTGTAGTTGAACATCCTCCATCTGTCCAACTGATGCCTCTCAAAAGATCTTCCATAAAAATATATTTAAAAATTTAAGACAGTACAGTATAGTGATGGCTTTCACATCTTTAAACTATCACGATCATTCTCACTGCCCCAAAACAGTACTTACAAAATGTCTCACATTTCCATCACAGAAAAATAGGCAAATTGACAGCCATGATCTGACTTCAGATACCTTTTATGACCAGCCTTGGAAATTTGTGGTACCAGCCAAGTGCACAGCTGGAAAAGCTGAAGGCACTCTTTTAAGTCCTCACTTGTAATTTATCTGCCATTCAAGTGAGTCAATACTGGATGTCCTTTACTTGTTATACCATTAAGCATGGATTCACTTGTGGTATCCATACAGTATATCAATATCCAGTGAGCTACAGTACAAGGAGCTTTTCCAAGTACTAAGAGCCGAGTAATAATTGGCAATCACAATTGCAAGATCAAGGAAAATACTGCATAGTCTAAGACACAACTATGTACTGTATCTTTCTAGATTTAGAATAAAACATATGAGAATAATCAACTCATCTGATCAATCTGTCTGCTATTGTCCTTCTGGTAACTGTAAATCTATCACTGAGCATCTCTAGCAATGTACTTCAGTACACTTCCCATTAACTTTCTCACATTAATGTTTATGGTCCTTAAAATTGGACTGGAATATCCATCAAAGCATAAGCCATACATGCCATGTAGGCTATTATAGCTCACTGAAGTAACAGGAGAGTACAATTCCTATCCACAAGCTTTCTGTGCAGCTTTTGAGGCTTCAACCCAGACCACTGGGACATAACACCAGCCCATGGCCCCTAGTAGTCCATTTAAGTTAACCATATATTATACCTATAAATTAACTTGATATTATTCGTAGCTACAAGATCATGACCCTGTACATCAGTCTGCTGCCAGAAACTCTAATCCTTACTGGGGTGGCCAAAAAAAAGGGCACCACCAATCGACTTTATCCTCATCAAATGCTTGTGTTTGACACAGGGCACATGGTGAGATACAGAAGTGTTATTTTACTGTACTTTACCCAACAACATATCTAAGTCACTGCCAACACAACCCACAACATATTAGTTACAGCACATCTTATAATGCATCAGTTTCTCTTCAGGTATGTGAAAAGGCATGATAAAAATACGGTGAAGATTCTTATAACTTTTATGATCACTAGTGACAATGATGCACTCCATCATATGTGAAGTATACCCATGATTCAGCCATTAGATGAATGCATAGTAATATTGCATTCCATGAAGCAAATTTCAATATACTGTCCTGAACCAATGATTAATATGAGAGTACACATTTCAAGCATATACTGTAATAAGTGTAACAATGCTTATTTATATTACAGTTACCTATGATGCTTCACAAGATTAAATATGCTACAAACCATTAACACTGCATTAGATTAACTATTTTCTTAGTTTCATTAGAAAGAGTTCATTATCAACTGATATATCTCAAAATCTCCTTTACCATATACAGTACATTAGTGAAGTTGTATTAAGATATAGAACACACCTAAGTCATGTATCCAAAAATGGTCATAGTATACTGTACTGTACTTCTATCTCTTGCCACATGCCCTAATTCATAATTGGGTGGCCAATGCACTTATTATGGCTTGTTTTTACTTAAACTTCCAAAGACTGTTTCATCCACCCCAAAATACTAGTGAGGTTAAAGCAACTCCCTCCTACAAGGTGTTATAGCTAGGGAGGACATGGGTTCAATATAATTTAACTTAGTAACTTAGTAACAATTGGAATTCATCCAACCCCTGAATGATAGACTTTTTATTCATTAGATTAGCATAGTTCTGACTCATTGGTCTCAGACCAGTAGGTAACATTACAGTTAATAATATAGTACAGTATTACTTTTGAAAATGTCCAATGTTTCTAAGTATCTTCCGAGCATTAGAAATTTGTATGTACATAGACCATTACCATATACTTCCCCAAAGCATCCTAATGAATATTAGACATGTATATTTCTGATTGTATAAAGCTAATTGCCAATAGTTGCAGGGTTGACCTTTATGGTAAGTAACTGCACTCTGATCTCTCTCTTACTGTACTTATCCAACATGATTAAATCAGAGGCTTCTAGAATGCTAAACAGGGCAGTTAAAAATCAAGAAAAAATAACACCATTAATGTATAGTATTTTCTGGAGAGAGAATAGTTACCAACAGTTTATTTTGAAGGGGCATGAGTCTGCAAGATTACGGATAAATTATGGGAGTCACTCTAAAAAAAGTCCTCTTATACAGTTAAAAGAATCTAATATAAGCTGATTCTGATGGGGAGGACTATTTGAAGTCTCTTACCGGTGTAAGTCCAAGGTTTACATGTCTTTCCATATAAGTGTAACTATCTAACTTCTGATAGTCTATGTTATGCAAATCTTTCTGTCTGTACTGAACACTCTAATATGATTCAGAGAAGATAAATATATACAGTATAACTTTTGGTGAGCAATAGTTTTGAGTTCCTTAATAAAACAAAAGAATAATAATTATAAGTGCAGTATAGATTTCATGGATTATATGGAACACTTTTCTCTTCTACTTAGAATATATAATGCATAATATTATGGTCAATGACGACCTGGATTAGAGTGCTATGTCATGTTAGAAGTCACTGCAACTTTGTCACAAATCTGTTTCCTAATCAGTCTGTTATAATTATTTCTTGATTTCTTGTACTGTACATTGTTAATCATTAATAAAGACTGCAGAATGGCTATTTTTTTCTGAGCACTTAATTATTGGTACTGCACAGTAGTTATTTCTTTATCTTATAAAGTTTCCCACATACCGGTACTTATAGTTATCTTTCCTTCATTTGAAGATACTGTATTACTAAGGCATGAAGAGTTGTCTATGCAAATTTGTGGCACAGAATAGGTGCAAGACACTCGAACCCTTCCAGTACAGTACCCAGAACCTATGTGTCAAGCAAGGGATAACTTGAATATAAGTTGATATTAAGGATGATAAAGTGATAAGTACCAAATAACATTCATTAGGTACTAGAGTGGGTCAAGCATTTTCCACAACAGGACTGGGATATGGACTTATGTGCAAATTGTAGGCTACTGATTCCTCCAAACTATGTCTTGAATCAAAATTCTCAACATGGGTGGTTTTGTGATATGGATGGATAATTCAGCAGCCCTCTATTCACTGGAATCATAGGTCCATTCCTACCGATATATTGCTTTCAAACACGTGTAAACTAGTTAAAATATTTTCTAATGTTACAATATGGTAAAGGAACTGAACACTTGGAAATATCTAGCTCTTTTTATCAACCTTTTCTAATATGTTACTCTGCATTTTCCTATTCAATATTTTACCCTATTTTCAGTGATACAGACCTCTTATCCATATTTTGATCCATAGTTCTGTTAAGGAGTCAAAATTTCTTAGAAGTGTTCAAACTTTATCTTAAGCTATATTTTCATCATTTAAAATTTAACCACTGTTATAAGTTTCCTATGGTTCTGATGCCTCATTCCCTTGAGGGAACTCCCCTTAAAGGGATGGTCACAGAAGAAGAGTAGGATCTGCTGTGCCTCAATTAGCTACTCTTTTAATTGGTTATATTGTATTCCATAAGGAAATGCCTATCAGTTTGGTTGAGAGAAAACCTATCTTACTAATTTAATGTGTTCTAAAGGGCTTCAAGATATAGTGTGAAGAATTTGACGTGTGTTTGAGTAATTCTCAAATAACCTTTCTCAGGAGGGTTTGGGGTTTTCTGACTATAAATGTCACTGCAAAAACCAAATCAAATGTCTTAAGAAGGCAAGAAGTTGTCAACAAAATGGAGGCCACAGATTTCTCCAAACTGTACCAAGAAACAAAATACCTCAATATAATTATAGGTAGTCTGTTTCATGACCCAGTTTAGAGTATTTCCTGAAGTAGCCTTCAAGTCACTGGCATCATCTAAACCCCTAGAGATGTTTACTGTGCTATGAGTAAGGACCCAGGGGACATAAAATAAAAATATATTTGGCAGCCATCATTATAATAACATTTATTATTGCCCTAAGTTTCGACATACCATTTACGTCTGGTAGCTGATAATGTAAGGTATATAGGAACAACAATACCAACAACACTCTAAATATATATATATGTATATATATATATATAGTCTGAGTGGCAGGAAAGAGATTGGGAGTAAAGAGGGACAACAAGCCTAAGAGGTTCTGTTGCCAGGACGATAAATGGCAGCAACTAAAATAAAGCAAATATCACAGAGAACCAAAAAATGAAGAATTAAAAAAAAGCATCACTGGGGTATTATCACATACAGGCAGTCTATATTGACTAAAATCAACTGACTAAAGAACCAAGCAATGATGCAGGAGGGAATTATTTTTATTTTAATATATATATATATATATCCATTGCTCTTCTTATGTCTCAAAATTCAAAACAGACCAAAACGGAGTGTGTGTGTCCTTGAGAGTGGGTATAATATTCCGTAGTTTATATATCTCGGACGTGGCGCTGGCTGGTGTCAGGGTGACTGTGTGTGACGAGGGTGGGCGCCTGCACTCCATCTTTGGCTGGTGATCACAGAGGCGGTGCTGACGTGGCACCAGTAGCAACAACACAACAAATACAAGTCTCTAATATATCTTTATGTCTCTATGTTCTAGTATCGCCTAGTTATATCACAGTCAGTTGGAAGGGGGGTTGTTCAGATCGAGAGCAAATTCGGCTCGGTGTGCGGTGGTTACCGTGACGGCAGCAGTGGTAGCAACAGTGGCAACAGCAGCAGGGGCAGAAGCCGCCACCACAGCCCCCGATGTCACATGGTTGGGGCGGCGGCAACCCATCTTGGAACGGTGGAGATGCCGGTGGAGATCCCAACGACGAGAGAACACCTTACCACATGATTGACACGTGTAGGTACCCTTGTGCACGTGGCGGTGGTGGTGGAGGGACATGGGGTGACGGAACACCTTGTGGCACTCTGGGCAAGGGTACAACTTGGTCTTGTACTCTTGTGCTGCCTCTAGTAACCCAGGGTCCTCTTTCACCTCTGCTCCCATCACCATGGCTGCCATCTTACTGTCTTGGGCCAAGTCCAGAGCATCATCAGGGTACACCAGCCCTCCTGCAGCAGCAGCCACAGCTACCGCTGGGTGGATCTTCACCTCAAATGTTTCCGTGGTGTCAGTGGAAGCAACATGGGTGATGGTTGGTGTAACTGAAGTGGTCAGCTGCTGTTGTTGTTGATGTTGATGTTGATGTTGGTGGTGGTGTTGGTGGTGGTGGAGTGGGTGAAGCTGTTGCTGCTGCGGCTGTTGTTGCTGCGGCTGCTGCTGTTGGTGGTGGTGGTGGTGGTGGTGTTGTTGTTGTTGGTGATGGTGGTGTTGGTGATGGTGGTGGTGTGGTTGTGGTGGTGGTGGTGGTGGTGGAGGTGGTAGTGGTGGTTGCTGGTGATGATGAGGGTGGTGGTGAAGATGGTGGCTGAGCAGGGGCTGATGCAGGGTTCCGTTGGCCTGGGGCAGTGGCGGGCGCAGGGACAAGTTGAGAGCCTCGCAGACAGCACCCCCCGGCGCTGCTGTCAGAGGGAGAGGGATCCGGGGTGAGTATAGGTCAATCCTGGCTCGAGTTGTTCGTATCATCACCCAACACCGCCCGCTTTTATTATCACCAATTTTTATGACACCAAGAGTATTTTTTTTATTAGGTCACTTTCTGAGCCAGGTGGCCACACACCAACAAGTACAGTAGTAGTACAACTTGAGGCAGAGTGGCCAGTGACCTTGCCCAGTCACACACGGCCTAATAGGCTCCCTCACACACCTGGCCACCCGACAAGCAGCAGCAGCCAGCCACAGGGCCACAGCACACGGGCTACAGCACAAGCCATCGGTCCAAGCTAAGCCAAAAGTTCCTCTTCACGTTGTTTGCCACTGTGAAGGAGCGATCACTTGGCCACGTGGCCCGAGCAAACCTATAAATGGCCACAAGATGGTCCCTATTCCCCTATGCTCACTAACTATAAACTGAGGCCCTGGGCTACAGTACAAGGAGCATGCAAGAAGCTCAGGACC
This sequence comes from Petrolisthes manimaculis, assembly GCA_034508575.1. Taxonomy (NCBI): domain Eukaryota; kingdom Metazoa; phylum Arthropoda; class Malacostraca; order Decapoda; family Porcellanidae; genus Petrolisthes; species Petrolisthes manimaculis. The sequence continues at coordinate 105,372 of JAWZYT010003688.1, read as the reverse complement.
ACAGTGAAACCCTCCAAAACAAACACCTGCAGTCCTGAGGCTACAAACTCACACACACACACAAGAAGAAACTAACAGAAAACCATCAGTTATAAATAATAGATTACAATACAAAAATTTACTGGGAAATGAAGGAAACTGTTGTTTTCTTCTTAATATCAAAAGACAATTATCACATCATGCAGGAAAAACAAGCTCTGCCCTCCACAACAGTTATCAATTTTACAAGCAACACACTGCAAAAGAATTATCACTGAAGGAACATTTCTGCCATAACAAGTTGCCATCATGACTACACTGCACTCAGTCCTACTGCCTTATACTGTACTGTACATCTTAGGGACCTGTGATCTAGTCAGCACACTGGATGGTACAGATTCTGCCAAACTGTGTCACAAAACAACTTTTGCAAGAAAGCCTCTTTCATGAAATCAGTTTGAAGAAATCAGTATCCAAAATCCAATATGAAGATAACATTACAGGTCCCTTAACTTTGCACCAATACTGGAAAAGCAAGACATTCATACCAACAACCAACAATGCTTTACACCTACAAACACACACACATATTCATACACAGTATTTATCCACGGGCACCTCTCACCTTAAAAACCTGGCTCTCACATTCATACCAATGATTCCACAACCTCAATTTCATCTTATATACCTACATTACTATACTACCATATGCCTCTTTTGAAATGTACTGTAGTCCCTATCTATTCTTGTAAATTCAAAATTGGCTAACTCCTATACTTTAGTTACTTCCCAGGACTTATAAATACTGTCCTAGACTATGGGCATTACAACTTTGACAAGCTTAGGAGCGATTGAAACACAAGGCACCACAAAGCAGCCATCAGCAACAATAACAACCAAAGAGACTGAATGAAGCCTTATAAAAGCAAGAAACATATGCAGTGACTGATACAATGACTTCAAGCAAGCAGTGTCTATGGAGTCGTCCTACCAGCCACTGTCATTGTGCAGCCCATGAATACTCTTGTAGGGAGCCCCAACCACCACAACAAACACCTAACATCAAGTCCTTCACCACACCACTAAAGGATTGGAAAGAAAAGCAAACTGTAGGCTATCAATTCCTTCAAAGTGTGCCAAAAACTTTTTAGCACTCATCCTGATGGAGTTTGTTTCATCACATAATTTAGAGGAATCAGTATCCTAAATTAAGTCACAACTCTTTTAACTCAATCTAACCCAAAAATAATTATTCAAGAAAACTACCTAACTTTTTTAAGTCAAGAAATTTATACGGTACCGTACTTAATAGGTACATCCCAACTTTATAAATTCTGGCTTATTCAAATTTTCTTTATTATATGACAGGAATTAGCAAAACAAAAAGGAAGGTGCTTGTTAGTAACAGTAAAGTAAAAATGCAAAGCATTTCAAAAATATGTTGCTCATGTCAACTTGTGACAAGTGTCAGTTGAAGGCCTTAAAAAAAAACTTGCTACTGAATTGTTGATTGGCCATTTTATCAAACTACTGACTAATTATTACTGTACTTATTAATGTTTGTGATACAAGTATTGTTGTTTTTGTTGTAGTTCCTCAGAAAAGGTGGAATCCATTTGCTACAACAGAGGCCCTTCATGATTAATTACACATGTTAATAATTCACAAATATAACAATTATTTTGAGAGTAACTACTTTTGATCTGTGAAGACAAATTAGAGCAACTAATAAGTTTTATATGAGCATTAGTGTCAAGAAGGTAGTTCAAATTCCAAGACAGTAAGGATGTTGATTTAATTACGATGTATGAGCAAAAGCACCAGAACTAGTTTGATAGTCCATTAATAGCTAAATCCTGTACATATAAAATGCTAATTATAAAAATCTGTGAAATCCAAGAAACAAAATGACAGAAATACAGATGCTACTCACATAAATATATACAATTACTGCAGTTTCAAGTTTTGGAGTAGGTTTTAGTCACCCAAGCTAAGAGTTATTTGTAGTAAGTTATGTACCTTGTTTTGAAGACCAAGACCCTACAATGGCTCTAGTGGCTGTAAGGGAGTCATTGGTTATAAGCAAACAGCAGGGCCACCGATTCCTCCAAAATATGCTACAGTACAAAACAGATCCCATATAGTATTCATATACTGTACTGAGGTAGACCAATTCCCAGCATCCCATCTCTCCAATTCATCCATACTAAACAACTCCTTTCAATGACATGATGCCAGCTTCATGATGTGTATATCTGAGAAGTCATCAAACCACTCATCATCATTGCCTAACCCAGGATTCCTTGGACCATGGTTCATATGTTAAAAGGGCATGATCATATCCCAAACCTGACCTATAGGCCAACAGTGACTACTTTCCCTGAACCACCAACCGCTTTTAAAAAAATATAAAAATAAACATAAAGACAACGTGTAATATCATTCATAACCTAAAGCACCAGAAAATATCAACTACACTACCAGCATGTTCAGAAATACCCTTCTTCCTACAGATCCATACCTCAAGCTGATTTTAAAAGACTATGGAAATGTTGGCAAATTCAGGACTTTTAATTCCTCCAAATAATTCTATAATATATTCCTTCAGTACAGGTATTATTTTGGAACATAATTTGAAATAAGTAGCCTCTGATTTATGGACATCATCAGAAATAAAGTACTGCATATTTTTAACCTACCTTGCCTTATGGAAATTAAATGGAAAAATAAAAAAGTGTACATTACATAACCTGATGAACTATTTCCCTGATCCTCAATTACATTTCCATAACTTCCTCTAAAATAGAGCCAATATTGTACTGTACAGTACTTATATTCTATTCCACCCATAACTGAAAATTTCCTATTAATGTCTGTTTTACTTTTATCTTTAATCTAATCTTATTCGAAATCTGAACACTGTAATTAAGGGAATGAGCTTTGATGGTAAATTGAAGTCTATGAATTCCTCAATACTGGGCAAAAAATGTGGTGTTTTGAGGCAGTTCAGAGGAATTAAATCAGCTCCAACAGCAAGGAAGCAAGGAAGCAACAGACTGTAGAAGATGTAAAGCTATTGCAGTAGAAGTACCGTATAACCAAAGAGAGTTGCAAGAGGTGATCAAAATTGATGAGGCATAATGATGGTGAACAAATTTACTGAAGGCAAATACAATACTGTAGCAAGAAGCGTCGCAACAGCAAGATCATATAACGCCCGAGGAAGAAGGTGATTTAGAGGTGGAAGAGTAAGCACAAAAGTGCAGTGAGAGGAAGGAAAGAATAATTTTGCTACAGCCTTCTAAGCCTTCATAAGGCTGGAAACATAGAAAAATGAAAGGCAAGAAAAAGAAACGTGCACAATCTATAGCAGGAGGAGCAAAATAATCAAACAAATAATAAAATAAAGATGGAAGAAAATTCTATTTTTACAGAGCAAAAGTCAAGAATATCATATAAAATGCTAATCAGTGAAAAACTTCAAACTTAGAAGACTCAGCCATAATACTGTATAAAGCATCCCCACAGTGGTGTTGCCAGGTAAGGGCATATTTGGGTTAATCTACTAAAAATGGCTGCAGAACAAAGAAAATGCAGTAAAATCCACATAGAGGTAATACCTGGTCATATAAAATAATGTGGTATAGAAAAGGTAGATTACAGAACACAAAAATATAGTAAAGGTGGATAGACTATTACAGATGGATTATGACTACAAAGGAAATACAATACAGTGTTAAATATTAGGTGAAGTCAGTGCATAAGAATTACAGTACAGTGGAGAAGTCAGTCAAGACAGAGAATGAGATTGAATATATAGTTATATGACAAAATATACTTATGAGAATAATGAGTGGAATTGAATATTGGGAATGAGATGAAGTTAATAATTAATATATTTAGCAATAAAATTTTGGTCTGCATTTTGACATTCATGGGGCACGAGTCCAATGTTGGTGCCTTCCTTGACTACAGACTAGTGCATCAGTATGTGAGTGGGTGATAGGTTTTGCAACATTGTTTGGAGGAATCGCAAGCCCTTCAGTTAATTGATAACAGATGATTCTCTCTTGAATAGTCTGAAGAAAAATATGATCCATTACCCATTGCATGGCATCTCAAAAGAGTTTGTACATGACAACAGATAACAGGACACTGGGACACCCACATAGCAACATTTTGTAACCTTAGCAAGTACCACAAAGATGCCTGGGGAAAAAAATTATGAATACCCTTTTCAATTCTGATCTATTTCAACACCAATATTTACAAACAAAACCATGCTCCTATTAACAGTCAAGGCTCCTAAGCAAACAAGTGAGATAATCTAGAAACTAGCTTTACACTATGACGACAGAAATTATATCGATTCAACCCTGCAAAAAAATGACTTTTCAAAACCCAGAAGAGACAAGGGACATATGGAGTACCTCTCCTCTCTCTCATACATGCACACATATACCATACTTAAGACAAACACAACCATGGGCAATCATATGGCTAATAAATAATGGCCTCATTATCCTATCCCTTCAGGTTCAACATCTCCAAAAGAACTACCTATTGATTAATCACGGTGGGCTGTGAACTGTAAGTCAGGAAAAGAAAAGCCAGACAAATAAAAAAGAGGCACTACAAAGAGAAGACTTAAATAACATCTTCAATCATGAGAAGTGAATAGCAGATCAATAACTGGACAGAGTTCAACCAAAATAATGATAGATGCTAATACTGGTCTAAGGTATTATAGTCTATCAAGCCAGATATCAGCATGAAAATAAGAAATTAATTTATTAATTAATTAATTAATACCAATATATATCACTAGTAAACAAGCAAAAAATTATAGAAAGAAGCACAAAAATGACAAGTGAAAGATATTCATATATGCAGAAATGCCATAAAAATTATAAAAATATTTAGTATGCTGTATAAAGAGGGAAAAGAACTTGAAGATAATCTACACAAAGCAAGAAAAATTAATCATAGAAATCATAACAATAAAATATTGACCAGCAAAAAAAAAAAAAAAAAAAAAATTAAAATATGTAAAGATCACTAAAACAAACATTATGGAAGAAACTGGGCTACAGGTTTATATAACCTGTCATTAATTAGTAGTCTACTTTAGCATAGAGAGAGCAAGATATAGTCTACTATGAAATAAATGAAATAATAATTGATAAACAAGTATACCAGCAATTCATCATGACAGAAATGGGCCACCGGGCAACAACATAGCTGCGCTTAATTTTAGTCTAGTTCTGTATCCCCCCCGGCAGCGAGCGTGGGGTGGCAGGTGGAGGGCAGGCTAGAGAGCTAGAAGGGGGGGGTCAGTACTCACCGCCTGGTTCGTGCGTCCCAACACCATCCTGGTTGCCCACACCTCCAGAAGTCCCGGGCATCGCTGAGGAAAGCAAAAACCAATGCTATAGTCACTATCAAGGAAATACCTAATATCTGCCACAAGCTTTTGTGTGTGCATAAGGGAGTCAAGGTCATACTCCTAGTTGAACCCAAAGTACTTGTGCATACTCAAGAGAGTAAAATTGTAGTAGTTTATATTTCTCTCCAGTAATCTTGATGATGGGACTCGAAAAGTTTACACATATAAAATGATGACCAAAAATAAATGAGAAAGTGCTTTTAGTGTAAAATTCTCAGGTTAAACAACTAGTAGTAGTCTTTGACTCAACAAACTAATGATGAAAAAGAAACATTGGAAGAGCTGAGATTTGAACCCATGCCACACTGAAGCTTGTACGGTCTCAACACATAATATGTATCCACCAGGCTCTGTCAGAGTTCTTAATAGAAATGAACGGCAGAAGAAGATCACTGTTTTCAGATGAGGTGGAACCTCAACAAAGCCTGGGATTTAGTATTCAGAGCAAATGCAATCCACAATCTTCCTTGTCAATGGGGCATGTGGTAGTACATTTTGTAAAGGATCCTACATACCATCATGCACAAAAGTTTGTTTGCTTTTTCTATTCTCTCCATGCACATCCTTAAAAAAAATGGTATCGAGTGAATCCAAGGACAAGGTAATTACACCACCCTTATGGCAGGTAAGAGGCCATATGGCATACTATATTGAGAGAACATAGACAACTAAATGGAGACAGCTGAGTTCATAAAGGATGAATCCACAGTAAGACACAAATGACTTAACCCTCGGGTAGTCATCAATCATTATATTCAAAATCACATCATTTATTTTCATGATCTGAACATAGAGAGGATTGTAGCAGAGATGACCATACTTTTGCACTTTTAAGTAAGCAGGAATCATATCAAATGCACTTGAATCACAGCTCAACTTATGTTGCTACAAGCTTGACGAACCAGTTCATGGTACATAATATCTGGCTGGCAACAATGCCAACATTTTCAACACTTTTTATATGAGTATAATTCCATTTCTGTATTGTACCATATTGAATGTTATGTGAGCCTTCCATCATTTATTACAACCAATCACTCCACAGTGCCAGAGCAGATTATTGTCAACATGTCTCCTCAGTCAATCTTATGTGGTTACTTAGTAAAACCCTTTGAGAAATACATTATATACACTTATTACCTCAGAAAATACTTCAACTCCATCAGGAAACTTGATCCAATTCAATTTAATCGTAGAAAATATGATTAAAAAATGGGTAAAATTCAATCTTTATCAATGAAACAATTAAACTAAAATACAGTAACCACATAAGCAATAATCATACAAACAAAGAACTCAAGTAAATTCTCTAATCACATCACTTTCACTCTGGCTGTAAAGTCTGGATCATCCATATCTTTCTTAAACCCAGACACGCAGTAACAGTTCACCAACTCACAACAGAACTCTTACAATGAAGGTTACAGCAGGGATACAAACGAGGGGTGCATTTTATTACCGAGGAGAAGGGTGGCCATAAGGTTAACACATGATAATGGGGAATGGATAGGGAGGTAGATGGAGAGGGCATGACCATTCCGATAACTCTCTACAATTTTTTTTTTCTCTTTACTCTCTACTAAAATCAAATCCCTTGGTCACTGAAGCAAGCACCACTGTTCTAGGTTATTCTTAACTTATGTACACAATTCTACTAGTTGCTTGGTTTTAATTCACTACCCAAACTGTCTTCCTATACATTACAAACAGTATTCTTAATCAAAATTCTCTACATAATTACTAACAATTATTATCAAATATAAAGAACCATAACAAATACAATACCATCATATAACAACAGGCATATGATGGGCTTTGGTACACATAAAAAAGAACCATCAAAGAGCACCTTAAACACATTAGTATGAATGATAACATACTTATCACATATTTCACCTAATAGACTTCATACTGCTCAAATATGCTTAGCATGGTATGTACAATGTGAATCAGAAGTATATTGCCTACCTAACATAATGAAATACAGCATGAACAAATTATGCAGTCATTACATCATTTGTGCATCAGTATAAACCATATATAAGAATGCATCTATCCTGGGCCCATGTGTCACAGTTTGACATGACAATACTAAAATAAAACTTTAAAGACCATAAAAAAATGACAACTAAATTTACAATAATATCACATAATTTGTTTTATACAATTGTTAATGACAATGTTGCTAGTCTGGCTATTTACAGACTTGTCTCCAAGTATAAGTTGAAGCATTAAATCTCTATTACTGTACTTTTAAACTGAAGTACATTACAAAAGCATTCTTAATTGGATACAACACAGCACCAGAATATTCCTGTTCTACCATAAACTTATCACTACTAACAGATTGTAACCTATTGTAATAAGACAATCATTACTGATATGCTAATCCTTCCTTTTTTTTTTATATAAGTTCTTATGTTTTCAATCTTTTGTAAAAAATTCTAGCACCTCTTTATTTATTCCAATGACAACTTAAGTATATAAAATTCATTATATTCATCCCATCTATATTACTTCCCATTATATTATGATATGCACTGCAGCTATATATGTCTCAGTATATCTTCTGCCTGAAAATTCCCACAATTATAATTAGCAAGGAAACTAAATGCCTGACTGAAGTCCTGTAATGATACCACTTCCTCCAACAATAAATCTCTATCTAGAGCTCTGACACCACCCTCCCTCTGGGAACTTTATTAAAGGGGAAATCTCACAACAGGTCCTTCAGCATCACTCCCATACATCATCTTTGTAAACTTTTCCCATTCCACCTCTTTACTTCTGAATCTCTATCATGAGCCTCCTGTTTAATCTCTTCAGTTAATATTCACCTTTCCTTGCTTTGCTTGGCATACATTTAATTTTCACTTACTTCAGAAGTATCCCTCTTTCAATTATATAAGAAATTTTATTTGCAAGACTTATCCTTTATCTCTTCCAAAAAGGAAAACTAGTCAATTAACTTTGTGAATCACCCTTTGAAACAGTGAGAATCTCTTACACACACCCTGGTAATCAATGTAAATAAATAAATTCTTTTTTCTATAATAGTCAACAATACTTGAACTTTGCATGCATCAGTCTTCCTTTGCTAATTGTACAATTAACAACCAATTTCACCTGCTTTCTGGAAATTTGCTCAGATCTAAAAATAGTTTAAGATAAGCTCGAGTTATCTCATACAACTAATTTAGTTAGATTAAGTGAGGCATCAACAGTATTGAAGGGCTAATATGTATCAAATTCAATGTACAGTGGTAGATCCAAAATAACATTAGGGCACGAGGGGATAAGTTTAGCTGAATATATCAATCCACTCATCCTCATTCTTGTAAAATCTTTGCTTCCCAAAACTCCCCAGTCCATAACCAGCAACCTTTTGTTTGAGGGTATATCCCTTAACCTGCCCAGTGCCTATGATATTATTATACTATGATATATATACACGTCACCCACTGTCCCAAAATGCAAGTACTGTATAGAGAAGGCATGCATAGGATATGGGAGAGATGTGACAGGAGATCAGCACTGGGATGTGAGTAGAATGTTTTAAGCCCCCTAGTATGAAATATTCATACTTCAAAATAGTGGGAAGATGTACAACTTTGAAATTTCTCCATATGAACATTTGCTATTCAAACCCATCGCAAATTAATGACAGAAACACCCTTAGATGGAAATAATTATCTTGAGAGAAAATGACCAAATGCACAAGAAAACAAAATTGATTTCAATAGAGCCATAAAGATATTCACAGGCTGCACAGCTACCACACATACAGACCACTTACACCAAGAAAACAAATTCCTCAAGATCAAGGACCATCTGAACATGAGAGGCACACAAACACTTGCTGCAGCCTCCACAAACCCACACCATCCACTACACTACATGGCAGAACACCCACACATGCCAAAAAACATCAAAACAACACCCACTACACGATACCATACACAAATGCTATACAGTACTATCATCTCTTACACCCTGCCCACCCCAAAGCAGTCTCCAGAAACTTATCCATACTCAGATCACTCATCAATCCATCCAAACACTCAAGAACAACATTCAGCTGCTTACACTACCTCCTGACATGACATCCACCCATCTGAATCTTCACTTCCCCGTGAGGACAGAGTCCACCTGGCCAGGCTGCGGTGTGACCACCACCCGGCCCTTCTGACATATCAGAAATGTTAATGGCTGTCTTGAATACAACACAGCACTCCATTCTATTAAACACATTATGGAAGACTGCAATGAAAACAACCACACTCGCCAACAACACAACATACACTCTCTAAGGGCACTGTGGGAAAGCCCCGTTCAGGCTCTTGCCTTCCTCAGGAGCTCGGGGCTGCTCAGCCAGACAGCTTGAGGAACTTCAATAACAATTACTCAACCTGTAAAAACTATGTTGCACCACTGGTTAGAAAAGAGTAGAAAACCTACAAACAGCAAAATCTATTTTTCCTAATTTCATATGCTCTAGTGTTCATCAATTAGCACTCCCATATTTAAAACTTCTGTGAAAAATCAAACAGGTTGCACTTTTTGGCCCGAGTTGCATTCAAATAAAATCTAACCACTTGAACTTTTTCCAAGCAGGTTGTGTCCAACTATCTGGGTTGTAGCCATTTATAGCAACAATTTATGGTCGTGTCCTAACCTGGGCTTTCAACACAGCATTGGTCTACACCACTTGTAGTATTGATCAGTTATCTCTCTATTTCCACACACAAAGGAGTGCAGTAAAGAAGCAAAAGATATTTCCATTCTGTATGCCATAGAAATTACTCTTATAACAGCACTACAAGCTTCATATTTCTACAAAAATCATAGCAACTTTAGCTTTAGAGTACAACTTTTCTCGTACAAGCATTGACAAAATTGTTATATATTCTTGAATAATAAGCATTGAATAAATGTGTGATAAAATGTTTTTTTTTTTTTTTTTTTTTTTCATTCACTGAGAAGCTCATTTAGTCATTGATAAGAGGAAGGGGGTGTGGTGCAAAAGGTCTAGGCTAGCCTGAGCGAATCATGCACTAATTGGAAGTGGATGGATGCAGGGTGTGTTGAGTGATAGAATCAATGACAATACACCCTATTAATGTGCTCAATGTCTTAAGGCACCTTTGAAGGTAATATTGACTCGGAGGCTATAGATCCCTCAATCAAACCACCTATACTTATGGATATGGAGTCCACCTGCACATTGTTGTTGCTGAATCTTAACACAAAAATTTAATACTGTACTGTAGTTTAAAAAGCTTACATCAATAAGTGCTGGGATAACAGCCTTCAACTGTCAATGCTCACTGCCTTGTATTTACTTTAGTAAAATACAGACCTGAAGAGGACAGTATATACTTGTGATTTTACCTTAGCTGTAATCATCTTATTCTACCAACAGAACAATAATGCATTTGTGGTTACAAATTTCTAACATAAGAAATACACTGAAGCCCTAATTCTAAACTCATTACTTTCTAATAGTGTTACCATTGCATACTAGCTCTGCTCACATAAAGTAGTATTTACAAACAAATGTGGCACTTCTAGTGACCAAGAGCACCGAATGATTTACGATTTACAAGTGACATTTCTGATAATGCTACAAATATAAGCTTCAATGATATATACACCAGAGAAATTTTGTCAGAAAATTAACAACTGTGGTACATCACACAGAGGTGTTCTAGTATACTTTTCATCGATGTGAAATCTCATGACTGTGTGACTGACCGGCAGACATTGCAAAAATGAAAAGGCTTGGTGGTGCATATTGCAAGGCCCTGTACTGAGAAATCGACTGACCTATAGGATACAACAAATGGTGACGTGGATCCATGCCCTCCCCAGAGTGGGATTGTGGGTCAGTACTCATCTCTGAGGATTCACTGTACACTTCGGCCAAGGAATCACCTGGTTCACTCTTCAGTTCTCTTCTGTCCAGCCTGATGTCATCCTCCCCTGCTAAGCCCGTCCCTGCTAAGCTTCCCCCACTCTCCCCCTCCACCGACGCCTCCACCACACCCTCTGCAATGCAAGCAACACATTATTAGGGAATAACATGCTTTCTGCAGTAAAATGTTAGAATTATTTGCTTTCTGCAATGAAAGAAATACAGTATTAGATACAGTACTCAGCAGCACGATCAATAAAGTACTTGTAATAACATTCTCTCAGCATTAAAAGTGTAACACAATATTAGAATAAACACACAGGCTACAAAATGTTAAAATCCTCACACTCAGCAAAATAATATTATATAATAAATTCTCTGCAACAAAAGCAATACATTTGTAACACACCAAATACTATGCAAATACCCACAAGCCTTAAAAACCAATGCAACAGGAACAGAAGCACCACAACACCTTATGTAACACAACCTCTCAAGAATGTTGTCAACTCATACACATACAGGTACTGCATACTAATTACCAAACAATAGTCTGCAACAAAAAGATTACCATTTATCCCCACACTGTTGATAAACACATTGACAAAATAACACCATTGGTATAGTAGAGAACAGCCTATAATATGGATCAAAATTAAGGCAAGAACAGTACTATAAAATTGTGGCATGAAAGAGCATTTGTATTTTTTCTATTATCTCAATTCTAGATTGTTAGTTTAAAGCAGCTGAAGAACTATCCTCCACCTCTCTTTTTTTTAGCTGCCCTTTAGTGTCCTCTCATTACCAAATCCTGTAATACAGCCCTTCTGCTAAATATGCAACAAGTTTTAACCCCTAATGAAATAACCCTTACATAATTATTATCATAATGCTTACAACACTGTTACAAAACACATAATTACAATATTATACACTGTAAATTCAAATTAAAGTTATACCATACGATAATCATCACTACATCTAAATAATATTTTCTGGCTATTCACTAAGGAATCATGTCATACATAAAAATTCTTATTATCCAAGATGACTGGATACCAACAGTATATACTGTATATGAATGCAATTTGAACCAATATGAAAGAAATTAGAAGTACAGAGTATGATACACACTATATTAGTACAAACCAAGTCTGACACTGATACAAGTCTTTTCATAAAAAATGTTTTCTGAACTTCAGCATAGCTCCATGCTTTACAGGACAATCTTAACCTACTACATATTCAGTTTTGACACTACTATAGCAAGTCAGTGTACCTATATGTCGTTATCATCATAAATCATTATCACGGTATACCTGTAAGAATAAGTGCACAAAAATTCCATTTACAATTTAAGCTATTTCCTGCATATTAAAAAAATGTACATCAGAGTACTTTCATAACATTATCATACCTCACATGGCATCATCATCATTGTACACAGACCAATTCAAACAAACAAGTTCAAGATAATCCACATAACTGTGAGAGAGGTTAGATTACAGTATACCAATAAAGCCATCATGTCACATAATAATCAGCTATAGCTATCTATTTGTAATGAAAATAGATAAACCTAAATCAAATACTGCATAAGAAATCTCATCCAATTTTCAGCCATTTTGGTAAATATTCAGAAGACTAAAACCAATACAAACCTGGACCCTACAGTATGTATGATTGCATTCTGTCACCAATTTAGCTGTAAGTAAAGTGCACATAATCAGAATAGTGGTCAAAGTCAAACAAATTACCTGCAGTTTGACTGGTGGCGTTGGGGTCAGTGCTGCTGGCCGCGGGAGCACTTGAGCGTTTCCGTCTCTTTGGCGGAGGAGAGTCGGGTCTCGTGTGGTACCCTGTCCCACCACAATCGGCCCCCAAATCGTCGTCTTTAGAACTCTGGCTCGGGGCGTACCCTGCAGACGGGCTACTCCTCCCCGATGCGGCACCACCCCCACTAGTGTAGCTATAGGAAACATCTGGCCGGTGGATCTGGAATACAATGGGAAATCATACCCAGTGGTTCCAAGCGATTGTTTGCACTGCCTTGTTACAAAACCTGCTTGCTGGAGCTTTGGCAACTCTGATGTTTGCAATTTGGTATTATATTATCTTGCTCTCTTACCCTCACTTCTCTTTCATCCATGGGTATAGAATTGGCTATTTGCACTTACACATTCTGACAGGGTTACTGACTGGTTCATCCAGGCTCTTTTCAGAATCTTTTATTAAGAAAAGGTTCATTTTGCTTCTACTCAAAAGTAAATTTACAAAAATTAAAATTACTTTCTACCTTCATCATATTTCATCTACCTTCTACCTTTATCAGCTTATGCCAGGGGTGGGTGGCAACAAATATTTTCTTAGTAAGCTGTACAGGTTAACCAAACGGTAGCATAAAATTCCACAGAACATTAAACTGAAATTGGAAACCAAGTGACTTTACTGAACCCTTGGACTATAATATTTCCATAACTCTTCAAGAACACTCTCATATTTTGAACTACAGTAACTGGCATATTGAAAGTTCATCATTGCTAATTGAACAGTTATCAACTATTAGAATAATATGGAAAGATTGTACAAGACATCTTAGTAACCATACCTATTATATACAAATTATTTTTTTCTTTTTGTATTTACTCAGACATAAAGAAACTCATCTGAAAGCTTACACAATACATATACACAGGACCTTACTTACCAATAAAATACCCCTCTTATACAAAATACAGTACAACCTAGGCATGGCTCAACTTCTTACTATTAATGCTATATCAAATATCATAACCATAACTATGAACACATCTGCAAAAAGAAAGTTCTAACATTACATTTATTACCATCATGTAATACTAAAAATATAAAATTTATTTAACAATGCTCTGTAATTTAGCACTAAAAGTCGCAAAAACAATAGTAAAAAATCATAAACAATTTGCAGAATAAAAAGTATATAAAACATTATAAGCAGATTAAAAAAAAACTGTATATACCCATTGAAATTGATAAATGAATGGAAAACTCAACTGAATTTTGTAAATACAGTACTGTATATAACTTTATAATGCCAAATGTGTAATATTGTATACCAAATGGGAGCATGTCCTGTATATGTACAGTACTGTACTGGTAATCACTGCAAGCCAGTGAAAAATTGTTACCACAGAACAAGCATCAACTATTAATGCTGAAACAAACAAAAATTAATACCAAAAACAAAACAATAAGAAATTTGTTCCTCTTTTCATGACTAAATATAGTTGACCAAAACCATATTTGGCCTTCAATAGTCACATCCAAGCTGCATCTGAGGAATTTTTTTCATTTGTCTTTTCCTATATAACTATGATTGATAATCATCATGACAGAAGACCATTCTTTCCTCTTGTATATGAAACAAGTGGCTGGACTCAAGTGTCTGACGATCAATTTCATATACCGTACTTCTAGGATTACGATACTCCATCTTTTAAAAGTTAATTAATTAAGGCTAAGGCACTTACTTGTCCATGTGTGATAAGTTATAGGTGCCTATTTAAGCAATATGATGCTGCTCTAAAGGAACCCAACTCTACCAAGTAAACTATTACTTACCCCCGCCTGATCCAAGTCATCTGAGGAACCAGCTAGGCCGCGAATCTTGAGGTTTTCCGCCGTCTTGAGAAACGCAGCTAGCTGGTCCTGCGCTATACTGACTTCACCGTTGTACATGAATTCTAGTAGTCGCTCTAACTCCACGTGTCCCACGTCTTTTAATATCACTATAGGGTGCTGGCAAGGGTTGGCCTGTAGAAAGAGAGAGATTCTGTCACAATGGGAGAAAGATCATAGTATAATAACTATTCATTGCTGAAGAAATGAAAAAAATATTTTTATAGATCAATTCAGGGGGAACCTTTCGTTTCCATTCAATTCTATCAGTCACTTCTTTATCCCTTTCTTTTCCCAGCTGTCTAACAAAATTACTATACACATTCTTTCACCATGGCCTTCCTTTGGTATCCATAATATTAATCCTTACCCTAAAATCCCTCACTCCCATCTTTATTCTTGCTTTGCTCCCACACATCCATAATCTTGACCTCCATTAATTAAGCATGTCCCTATTGTCACCTTTTCCTCCCTAATACACACATCCTTACCCTGAATCCTAAATTACACTCACCCTCAACAGCGCCCGGAAATATGGAGAGCACGCAGAGAGCACCATCTTGTGGGCTGAGTAGGAGTGTCCATCACAAGCTACTGTCACGTCAACAAAGTCTTCCTCGTCACGCAGGGACTGGAAGGCGGTGACGATCTTTACAGTGTAGTCGTTCCAGCGGAGTGAGTAGTGCTGCTCTGAACCCATGGTGCTTGAGTTATGGTTGTGGTCAAGGGGGGATCTTTTGGCGGTCGTTTTGGTTGGTGTTTCTGGAGAGGCCAGGGATTGCGTAAGGTAGCTGAGATCGTCTTGGCTTATCCTCCTGGTAGGGGCGGTGTTGTTGGTGTCTTTGTGGTTGCAGTCTGGGGATCCTCCTATGGTTTTTTCCAGGGGGGTAGCCAATGGGGGGCCGATGTCTTGACAGGAGTAGCCCGGGGCCCCTGGCGGTGGTAGTGTCGAGTCCGTGGCCAATGGTGGTGGGGGGGTATGGTTGTAAAAGAATGTGGTAGTTGTTGTAGCGGGAGGTGTGGTGGTGAGCCGTGGTGGGGTGTTTTTGGTTGTTGGTGGTGGTTGTGGCTAATGCCGCTGCTTCGTGTGTTTCCACCACCCTCATCCACCTCCCCTCCTCCTCCTCCCTTCCCCTCCACCTCCTCCCCCTACTACGGCTGCTCCACCCGCTGCCGCCCTTTGCTCCCGCGCCCACCGTCCTCCTTCCGTTGGGACGCGCCTATTTGGCACCACCACCCACACACCTACCAACATACACATGAGCAGGAAACGGTTATTAGAAAGTGGCAATGAATTGTGGAGCAAAATTTATATAAGACAAATGTTATTACAAAACACTGATTGCAAAAATCATATAATCAACAATAGGGAAAGCAACTACAGCATAAGCATAACATAACACTACATACAGTATAGGCTACATATCAGGATAGTAAATAAACAGGTAAGCTAAATGGTAAATAAGGAGACAATGATCTCCACCAGTTCCACTTCTTAACTTTAATTTTTTTCAAATAACAGGCATAAAACTTTTACACAGAATATATACAGCCTACTGAAAGTAATGCAAGATAGGTCAATATTTGTGCCAAATTTGGTTTCTCAGTATAGACAAAAGTTCAGATATGAAGAATGCTCAGTTCTTCCAGAAAAAGTTTATATGGAAGGGTAATATCCTTGTGCATTACCAGTGTCCGAGAAGTAATACACCATACTCCAGGATATCAATTGTCTGTATTGAGGTAGTATTTTTATTCTGACCCAAAATTAGTTAATATTATATTTGCCTATAAAGAAGAAATGATGGAGATTGTTACCTCATTATTCAGTGATAAAGACCATACAGAAACATAGAAAAAGAGTGAATATCAGCAAATAAGATTATAAAACAACATGAAAAGAATATCTAATATCTTGACAACTGATTACACCTACTCTCGGTAAGTATCAATCAAAGTCAATGCAAGTACTGTATTAGGCTACAAAAATACTAACATACTGCCAAAAATTAAAGAAATACTCCTGCTAAACTCAATACAGTATGCCCATAAAAAGTAACTTTCAAATAATCTAACTTTAACTAAGTTACGAAAATTAACCAGTTCCATCTGGACATTTCTAATATTTTTAAGTCTTCATCCATATTTTAAGGTGATCTATTAATTATTTACCAATCAATGTTAGGAACATAATCTTAACTTTGTCTGGCCTAATCTATCTAACCAATTAGGCCCTAATTAGGAATGTGGCAACCTCTGAGGTTAGGTTGGAGTAGGTCAGATCAGGTTTAAAGTTCCTTCCTTACAATAATTTTATAAATAATAAATAGAAACCCCCAAAATATGCATGAAACTAATATAAATAAAAAGTTGGTAAAGTCCAGGTGCGACTGTTCTTCAGAAATATCCACAGCAACTCTGATTATATACTACACCAGAAGAGAAACACAAACCTGAATATGCCAAATACAACTCTATCATCACGACTACACTATGACATACAGTACATCATAATAAACAGACTGGTTCCAAACACTGGATGGTCCATTATATGTTGGTTCTCACATTCTGTATTTCTGAATTTTCGTGGATTAGATGCTTCACTAGATCTGCCTCAGAAATCTGCAACCATGATCTCTGCCATTACTTTGAGAAAGAGAGCCTAGTGCTAAAATAATAATAATGTTGCTATTCATATGAACCTTTTCCCCAGGCCGTCAAATTCATGTAACCAGAGTTGCTACTTTCAAGCACACTTGGGCCACTTTTTCTTATAAGAAGATTGCAAAACACTCTAAGTTGCAGGGTGACAAAACACAGCAAGGAATACAGTAATGTTTTAGAAAATTTGTTAAAAGAATTACCAGTGAGTGGTCATGAACTGAGGTTGTTTGTAAGCACTGTAGACCCTCGGGTCACTTACCAGTACGGTACCATACTACTCATGTTAATATTATAAGAGTTAATGTCTCTAACAAATACTGATGTTACTGTTCAAGGATTGACACAGTAAAAGTTTAATAAGGTAAAGGAATCACAAACTTGAAATACATGAGCTAATATTTATATAATTTCATTATTCAACAACTGGACTATTTTTGTGCTTCGTTTCTGGTATGATTGGGCGAGCAATTTCAAAAGGTACAGTACAGTACTCTCATATCTGAAAGTTTATATACATTTTTATTGGTCTATAGTTGTATGTGAAAAATTTAATATAATCATTATGAAACAAATTTGTTTTATGGATGATTCTGGCAAAATTGGCAAAACTTTTAGAGATGAATATACTGATGAGAACTAAGTACAGTATATAAATGACACTTCAATTCAAAATGGATCCCACACTGTAATTCCTTTATACTTAATAGCATGTCATGTCAACTATATACGGTAATCTGTCAAGTGATACTACATGTTTTGGGGGTATATCAATCTGTGCCAAAATTAAAAATTAAATACACTTCTATTTCTAAAGCTGGTCCATGCCAGAAGCTGAGCTATGGTAGAGATCATGGTGGTGAGGCGTCATAATTTTCTTTTATAATTCCATTAAATTATGTCAGTCAAATTACTTACATTTTATTTCCTTACTCTTTGGTACCTACAGTATTACCTGTTTGTATACCAGGCCTTCATTTCCACGATGGAGGTAACGTCTTTATCATAATACTAATTATGTTTTCTATAATCATATTGTTGATGCAAAAAGTACTTGGAAATTTTCTAGTCAGCAAACATTACGCAAAATATTATCAGGAATGTTAGCCTACCATAAATATGAAAAATATGCTTAAAAATGGGAAGCTCAAGTACTATTGAGTCACTTCAGGAGCAGGTCGATTTTTTTGCGTAATTAATGGAAAAACAGAGGATAATAATGAAGTTGTGTTATGTGGGAGGAATGGGATGAACTGGAAATTGCTTGAGGTACAATTAAATAGAGATAATCAAATTGAAACAAAATGGACACTAGATAGGGAGCGGTGGGGGATGGAGGGGAAGGAAAGGAATGTTTTTACAGGATAAAATAAGTTGCCTTTTAGCCAAATTATAACCTACACAATGAAAAATACAAACAATTAAATGGTGACTGTTACTGAATAAGTATATATGTAATGTGATGGTACTTAAATTATAAAGTAAAATTTTACTATACAGTATTTCAGGACTCTAGTACAGTTTTCTCCCATTATTACCTACTATTTTGGACCATTCTAAGACATTGCTCATCTATAGTAGTTCTGTGTTCCATTTCCCCCCTCTAAGAGGTTGGATTGAAGGGTAAGACAAGTCAATAGCACATTAATTAGTTGATACTGTACTTATATGTTCTGGAATTAGGCTGATTTTACCTACTCTAATCTGGACTGGTACAGACTATCGGGACCTAACCGGGACAGACTACCAGGACCTAACCAGAGCAAACTACAGGGACCTATTATAAGGCAAACTTAGGGGGTGTTCAAACATGATCAGCAACAAAACTGCCATGGATGAAAAGTGTCTTTTTAGAATGGTCCAAAATAGTGGGTAATGATGATAGAAAAACCATATTATAGTGCAGCAATTTTGCAAAAAATTTAATACTAATTACCAGCCTATAAACATACCCACTCATAAAAGAAAATTTGCATTCATTCCACTTTATCCTTTCTAATTAAGTCTAAAATTATATGCTGCTATTGTGACAAGCAGCCTTAAGGTGGTAATTCACTTTTGTTAAATTGGAGCCTTGATTTCTCCAAAGTATGTCAGGAAACAGAACCAAAGAGCAAAAATAATGGTGCTTTTTGTTGCTTGGAATAGTTTGGAAGATTCAGTTGCTCCAGATTTACCAACACAAAATTTTCCCCCTTAAAGACCCTGAGATCGCATATGAAAATTGGAGGCTACTGATTCCTTCTGACCTAGCCACGAAACAAGCACCTTCCACATTGGTGGTGTTTCATAACAATATTTGAAGGACACATTTACCTCCAATTTTCTGATTACATCACAGGGTCCCTTTACCTACTACAGTGTAACCTACTACAAGTGCATAACCTAATTACAGTACTAGCCCATCCTGTTTCATTTTCCTTCACGCTGTATTACAAACTGGGGGCATATACAGAATTTATTATTGACACATATTGCTACCATGTACAGTAAAGTAGAACTTCAGACTTAGTATGCACAAGTATACAGAAAATGTTTAAGAGTTAGTAAAAGAAAATACAGTATGTACTACAGAAAACTTTCACACTAACTAAAAACTATCGCATGATCATGAAATAAGGGGAAGTCACATGCATACATTAAAGCAAAAGAAACAAAAGCAGTTAAAATACCATAATCTGTCATGCATAGGCAGTTTTAACCATTCACTCATACACTATAGAACGGGACTTACATTTTTCATTTTACTTTGGACCTCTTCTTTTCATTATACAAGGTCTTTTCTCACTGCTCATTCTGTCTGTCTGTCTGTCTTCCCCGGAACTCAAACTTGTCACACGGACTCCACAGGCCATGAAATTCACTGAAAGCCACATTCAACAACATTTGTGGTGTATACGATGGTGTAGTACCGGTACGATGGCTGGTTTTTTTTAATGTTTGTCTCTAGGGAGTCATCGTTCCTGCACCACACCATCGTATACACCACGGATGTTCTTGAATATGGCCCTCATTATCAAAACACGGTAATAATGGCAAAATATCGCCCGGACTCCTATTTTTCATGTCAATAATTCGTTGTTGTTTTTTAGTAAATTTGAAAGTAAAATTTACAAAAGCGTGAAAAATATTCAGTTGTCAGGAAGGTTGGTCTTCTGGGATCCAATGCATACTACAGTACAACGAAACTGGAGCTTTGTGTTGAAACATTGTAAATTATGCTTAAAATAACTAGAAGGAAGGGTACGAATATGCCAATCCCATTCCTTCAAGAATCCTTACAGTAATAATAATCTTCGCAGTCGCCATATGTAGTTTTAAATGGTCAATCGTCAGTGTTGAGAAGAATAGTAGATATTTAAATACCCAACAGTACAAAAAACACCTTCGCCACATCCACTTAATTCAATATCTTCCTCAGACAGAAAGCATATATCTAAAAGTAAAAAATAACTTCAACAAGAAGGAAATTATCAAAACCAGCAGTCATTTATTTGCACCAATTTTCTAATGTGTAGATCAGTTGGATGGTTAAATTCCAATTCCAATATGGTGCCCATAATCTCACCACTTTCACAATTATACATACAGTAACAAATATCAAAGGGATAGAGGGTAGGAATAGACGGTGGTGAAGTGACTGAGGATAACAACCACAGTAACAATTATGAAAATTGGAAGAGGGAGGAAAATGCCAGTGACTGATTGATTGACAATCTATATACTGTATTCATAGCTGGTATACAACATTACAAAACTTGTGCTGAGCAAAGCTATAATAAACAATTTGTCATGCAGCAACCAAAGATTTGCTTCAATCTGGATTCCATCAGTCACACTGTCGATATTAACTTCTTAGGAATGACAGTGACTGTGTGGGAAACTGGGAATATCCTTAGCATATCTAAAGTGCTTTCGAGGCAAATGTTACTCTGCCAGCTCTACATAATCATTATGGACTTCTGGTATATATTGTAAGTTTGGCCTTGTTGTATTTCTTCTTTTTAGATCTAATTCCTTCACACGTGAGGTTTGAAGTTTGAGTATCTTGTCAATCACATCAACTTCTCGTACTGGAACAGTAAATTCCAAATAGTAAACCAAAATGTGTCATTTTCAAATTCATGCTGCACTAGTCCCCTTGCTTCAATTCCTGTATATAGCCTATACTGATTACTCTTTAAATGTGTAAACCAAATTGTTTCAAACATAATATAAGTGAGTAATGAAAAAAAAAACTTTGATGGAATTAAGAACATGGTTATCTAAGAAGAACGACAGTATGGTACCCAATAAAAATAGAAGTAAATGTCTCTATAGACCTAATGGTCATTTTCGCCAAAAATACCATAAATGGTGTAAAAAAAAGTGATAATGGAGAAAGAAATGTGAAGGATGAGCCGGGCTGTGGTAGGGAATGGGGACAGTGTCAAGCGAACCGCTACCCTGTGAAAACGGGAGTAGTAGGATTTGCACTTAAAAAATAACAAAACTTTTAATTCAAATCTCTCTTCACGAACAAGCAGAAAAACACACGTTCCTAAGGCGATGCTAATAAACACTAGGCATGCTGGAGTGGAGACTTAATGAAAATTGCATACTGAAATAGTGATATTTCCTGTCAGTAGTAAAACCGTTTGTCTTAAACATGAGTAAATTTAGGCAAAACTCACCATGCTGAAAGTGTTACTATGATTTCTTGACAGGAAAATTATAATTAAGCTCACCTACAGCATAAACTCTGTCATGCAATATTGCAACTCATCTTGGCTCTTATAGTAAGTGGTACGGTCACTAAATACCATATTTGTGTTCTGGAAGAAACCTGAATAAAGAGTAAGATTCTTCTTTCCAAGGACTTTATGCAATCACAGTCACATTCCCTTGAGAAAATCAATATAAATTCTACTACTATATCGTACGTGTGGAACCATATTTCTAGTCCAATTTCAAGGCTAGATTTCTATTATTCTTACAGTATACTATAATACTCTTATCAAATAAGTAGTTAGATCGAAATAATGAACATTTATCAAATAATATATTATTACTCAAAACGAGGAATGTTACACTGTATGCATGTTTTCTGTATTGCTGTATTGGACAATGATAAAAAAAAAAAAAAAAGGTCGAGAAAACTAGCCAACTGAGCGGTATTAGAGGGCAAGCTATTGATTCCACAGCGCCACGAAGCCACTCCAACACGAACGAACGCCTGTGCCGCCTGCTTGCAGAGAAAAATGCATGCTGTTAACGATTCCTTTCATTGCCAAAATGGATCTTTACGGCGATATTGGATAGCTAGAAGGGCAATTCTCACGCGCTATGTAACGAAAAGCAAAACAAAGACATAATTATTATGACACGCCGGAAATACTTCATTACAGTTCAGTAAACTCGCTTGCTGATTAGGACCTACACATCCATTTTATTTATAATACTATGTAAGAGATAATTGACTAACAAAGTAACAGGCTACTGGTATCACAGAGGTTTAGGGCAGGTGGCAATACTCCAGTCTCACTTATATTTGCACAATTCTACCTAAAACCAAAAAATACACATGACATCATTGAGATATAATAGCCGTTCTTCGATTTGCTTTCCCGTTTCGTTCCTCTTCTCTGCTCTCAATCCATTTACAATTCTCCATCACTCTCTCTTTAAAGCTCTCCTTTCCACTCGCAGACCATCAATGCCTAGAGTGACGTCATATTCGGTTCCCACGTAAAAATGCTATGCAGAGAGAGAGAGAGAGAGAGAGTGAGAGAGAGTTTACTCCTCATATCCTCTCGCCCTTCTCATCGAGGATTCGGAGAGAGAGAGAGAGAGAGAGAGAAATTCCTACTCTCCTCTCTCGTGCCATTCTCACCGACTCGCTCTGCAACCCAGCCATCCCTGCTCTCTTCCTCTCTCCGTCTACCCTCCCCACTTTTCGCTCTCTCCTCTCTCTCGCGCTCTCTCTCTCTGGCGTCAATAACCCCAGTGGTGCGACGCCAGAGAGAGATCACCTACCAATCAATTCCTCTCTCTCTCCTCTCTTTCTCTCTCCAATCAATTCTCCTCTCTCTCTCTCTCTCTCTCTCTCTCTCTCTCTCTCTCTCTCTCATTCTACGTTTAGTAATTTCGGTAGATTAAGCCAAGTCACCCTCTCCTTTCAGTACATTTAGCCAAGTCATCTCAATGGAACAGAGACCCCGAAATCTCTCTCTCTCTCTCTCTCTCTCTCTCTCAAAGGCACTACATACACCTCACAGAATACAATGAAAATTAATGTTTTGGCTAACTACAGTGAGCATTAACATTGTGTACATACTTGTTATTGCAGTCTAATGTAACGATAATACAGTGTTGTGTCGCGATAATGAACTTGTACACGCAGCGTTTACCAACCAGATGGAAAAGGATTCATCTCCTTTAAAACCTGAGCCTTGCACACAGTGTCTTAAATGGCAAGTAGCCTTTATTATTTTAAATATTTATTTCCGTACAAATAATGGTTCCATCGCTGATTTCGCTACTTTTTCCCAAGATATAACATATGCATAATTATGGAGCCTGCAGATGTGAAATATTCGCTCTTGTATTGTAAAGTTTGAATTTCCTAGGATAGGCTACACGTGGATAAGCCTTTAAAATACAATAGTTAGAAATAAAAATTGATTATTTAAACCCTTGCCAGGCCATAATGATTATTCAGCTCATATTCAAGTCACATGTGTTATTCTTATTACAGCCACCTTCAAAATCGGGCCACGTAGGCGTGAGATGAGAACGTTATAATCTTTGCACTAACCACAGTGATTGACGAACAGCTGTGTTAAATGGAGCCAGTTGTCCATATCATTCCAGGTTTGCACACTCATAGTTAACAAATAGTAATCATTCGGTCATCATAGAATCTCCCTGGAAAACCTTGTTTCTTATATTTAATTCATTCTTACCGCAGGTGATAAATGTGTATTAACAACCGGTACATCTAATTTTATATACACCCATGTGAGACCTAGAAAACTCCCATTTCATTATGAAGTGGTTGGAAACACAAGAACACATTATCTCTCCTGGACTTTCCTTGAATCCGTATAGGATATGGTCAGGATATGAATCTTAGTTTGAAATCCTCAATCTTGCTTTGTTTGACTTGATAATATGATGACCTGTGTGTTTTCCTTGTATCCCTTTCTTACAAAACTCCGACTAATCAGCTTATTTCAATTCGGGAGTGAGAACTTTGGTGAATATTTACATGGCTGTTTGCTTGGCTAACGCGTAAATGATGTAGGCCTACACATTACTGTATACAAGCCACTGAGGATACAACTCATAATTATACTGTACATTATATATTATTAAAGTATTGAACGGAATGTTTCATGTATTCTCATAAATCAATTTCATTTGAGATTACCTAAGAACATCAATATCAGAACACCTGTGGGTTATGTAAGTAGGGTTGCAGTGGTATAAATACTCTTTACTAAGCCATGCAATAAAGCCCATTAATCCCATCGATATTATACAAGAGGGCGCTACCCTCTTTTACTATCTATATGCAGTGAGGAATATCGAACCCTCGCCAGTTGAACATGGGGTGATAGCATTATCTTTGCACCATGCTAGTATCCCCAAGGACCTTACAACTAGTTGTAGCACTGGTTCACATTATTATAGTGCAAACTATTGATATCTGCAGGATGCTTATTTACTGGACAGTGGATCGAATCCACGACTGTAGACTGGCGCGCCAGCGCTACTACTATACAAGTGATTAATTAAGTATAATATTACCTAGTCTATGACACCATGAAGTAACATAGATCGTATACAGCCTAAGATATAGAAAAATAACCTCATAATTTTCAAATCAATAGTCAAATTACAATCAAGATTTTTTTTATCCAAAAACGTCATATCACGGGCAATTCCGACTACTACGGCTTATATATCACTTATTTAGAACCCAACATCACTGCAAGAGCCTAAGTGCTATTCTCTGCATAACTATGTTCAAGGAAGCATATAACGGATTACAAAAATATTTTCCACTCTATGCAGACTGTCAGAGTTAAGCATTCATGCCAAAAAAAAAATCAATTCCAAGGACATTACTAGAACCCAGGTTTATCCTGAACTTAAAGCAACTCAGCTTATGTGGTCTGCTCAATCAATACCCTAACTCTGGCCGGCTCGCTCGCTCTCTTTCTCTCTCTGATAAAATTACATAAATCACCACACTCATGACTAATTTAATGCTCAGCTGACTCTGTAACTTTTTATTCCTTAATATTTCATACGCGAATTAAAAGGCTCCCATACCACTCACAATGAACGTACTTTAAATACTAAACACCGATAAGAAACATTAATAAGAGTCATTTATCACCAGTCTGAGATAAAAAGGTTCGAATATCACCAAGTAACTAGGGGTTGAGAAACAATTTGTCCTGTATTATCAGCGACTAACATCTTCATTGTGCTCACACCAGACACTTAAATTCCACATTGATAACACAGCGGCCAGATAAAATTAAAACGTATCTACTGACACTCCATTAGCACTACCGTAAATAATTATATACATCTCACTAATTATTATATTATCAAGGTTTTCGCTAAGGATGCACCAGACTTTATGTTCTCTTAGTAATCGTATGCCAAAGATAATTATTCAAAAGTACTGATTTTTTTCGAGTTAAAAATACCATTAAAGTAACCTAGCCAGCCTCTCTCTGAGTAAGCTCCAATCCTGCATGGACAAGCACTTGAGCTCATTGCACAACGACCCGGCCAATTAAAACGCTGAGTAACACATTTTATTCCCCTTTTCAACTATATCTTCTTGAATTCGACACTAGTATACTTCATGTGAACACTGTTTTGGCTAAATATGGCAACAAAAACACTATAAAACGATAAACATTGGGCAAATTCAAGTACCATCTGGAAAGCACGGTGAAGTTTGGTGCCGGCCGCCTAGGCTATCTACCCCTTCCCTTCCCATCCCCTCCCAATGCCATCAAACCTCCCCTGAGCCCCTCCCTCCCTCAACCCCTTCTCTCCCTCCCCCAACCCCTTCTCTCCCTCCGTCAACCCCTTCTCTCTCTCCTTGAACGGCCTACTTTTCGTTCACAAATCTATTAAAAACAAAGTTATTACAAGGCCTAGTTTAATTTACCTGCTAAAAAAAATATACAAATTACACTAACGTTACTCAAGTCATACCCAAATATTTTTTAAATAAACGGTCACTTGCACTGCAGCTAATATATATACAGTACAGTATATCAGTATAATTTTCGTGGTTGAGGACAATCTTCCCAAATGGTTAAAATGCCACATACGCACACGAAATATATCACATACTTCAGCACACTATTGACATCCGGTGCATTCCTGACTTGCGCACACTTAATTCACATTTCTAGCACTTCTTTCATACAACATTTTTTCACATTTTCTCCTATATTCGAATGGGTTTACCATCTATCATTCACTTCTTTCCACTCACAACGTAAATGCAGTGAACCCAATGACATTTTCGAATGGAAAATTTTCGTTCGAATCCGTAGATGGATGATCCAATTACAATTTTTTTTTTATATATAAATATAACACTGGTTCGATTCACGTAAGTACGGTATTCCACGTGCAATAAAAAAAAATCGACGAATATATATTATCCTTGTACTACTTTAGCCTCGGTTCCAAATTTGCAACATAATTTTCTAGTGCACTTACCGTACGACTGACTTGCCACCACCAACACCATCAACTGCCTGGTACCCATCACGTACAGTCATGGTCAAAAGGCCTGCAACACCTTCGAAAAATGAGACAGCCTTATAAAATGGGTGCCAAACTATTACAACTGGTTTTTGTAATATTGGTTCATAGGATTCACCCTCATGGTTCACTTTTATTCACCCGTTTGCAGGACTTTTGACCGTGGCTGTACCAGATACCATTATTATTTTTCATGAACAATATAATATCCGTGTACTACAAAGGCTCGTCATATTCTTGGCCCAGTAGTATATAATTTTACCATATCATTTACCAGTGGGTATAATAGCATCTGACACCCAACCAGCACAGCAGCATCCACCAGAAGTTAAGGTAGGTGCTCATCCAACAACAACCACTACCACTACCACCACCATCACTACCACCATCGCCGCGTCAGCCACCCAAATCCGACAGCCATGGCAGACCAGCTTTGGACACTTATTTCAGGCCCAGACCGTCATTAAATCCAACCAAATGGGTGCCGTAGCATGGTGGAAGGTTTAATGAACGTGTGAATGATCTTTCTGGATACATAGAGGGCCATGGTGATTAGATATAGGAGAATATACGCCGGCCTTACCTCATCGGTACTGACAGGACGCGGAACGAGAGGTGCGCGGAGCCCTCTGACGGCAGCCGGCCCAAACTCATGTACGGAAAAATGGCTCTGACTTCCACCTCACCATATTCCACTATCTCGCCGGCATGTGCATTTCACTATATACTGCATCATCACCATTGGATTTATTTATTTATTTTACATTTAATATTATGCCTCATTATAACTAGTATAGATTTTGCTTCATCACCATTGGATTTTTTTTTTAAATCTAATGCATAACTACTATACATTTTGCTTTTTTTTAGGAATTGCATTAGGCTACATCAAACTCACGTCACCATACTCGTAATTAATGCACTGTACTGTACCTGTAGTACTTTCATACAGAGCTATTATGGCTGATAATAATATTAGGCGACATCAATCAAACTTACAGCAAGGGATTTTACTGTGCCACTATACATTGTTAACATATGTTAATTCTACATACAGAAATATATATCAACAGCATATTTGTATTTTTTTTATCTTATTCATCTAAATGCAGTTAATGCACCATACTAAAATAAGTTAATAATTATAACCTACTATATATTCACCATAATATCCTTCTTAGTTATAGCCTATAATGTTTATAAGTACTATAACTTCCCACACTCTTCATGGTAATTATTATTTCAAAATCCACATACTGGTACCTATAGGCTACCTATGCAGTGGACCTTCCTACAAAACTAATGTTACCAATTAAGCTAAGCATTATTAGGCTATATAAAAAAAAGACAGTGATCATACCTGAGTCTCACCATGACTCAATATACTTGCTTCATTACAGCATGCAAGACACGTAATATTGATCAAGGTATGCAGAATGTAATAAGGTACTACAGTACTCCCAGGTTAAGATTGCTCCCCTTTTACTGTGACCTACAATATCACTGCGTGGCCGGGTACGTAGCCTAATATTCAACCCCAATTTCAGTAGCTAGATCACAACGCATTGCGGTAGACTACACATACAGTACATTCTTCTAATTCATATAGTGCATATCATCGCATTATATCAGTGATATCTAATTTCTCTGATGAGATACCCCTAGCTTCATTTAGTTTGTCCATCGTTGTGTAACATTACCGAGTCACTGACAAAATAGTACCAGGAAAATAATCAAACATTTAGTGTAGAAAGAGTAAAGACATTAATTGAGTGACATCATCTAATACACTGGATACTGAAATAATGATGACGTTACAATGACTTTTAACAATCTTAATGAAATATAATAATATATTTATATAACATCACCAGACAAATGTCAGAAAATTCTACAAACCTATTGTTTGAACTCTCTTGAAGTAATGCAGAAAGTTGAGATGGTATAGTAGGTAGCTGCAGTATATTATAGATGGTTCACTACATGCAACATACTCTACTAACACGTGAACATTGCCGCAGCAAAATATCGGCATGCATACAGTAAAACATTTATCATTTAACTAGTTAACATCGATCTCCAATATTTGACATTGAAAATATTACTATATAGTCTACATCCATTATGAGTACATATAATTGCACACATATCAATGTAAAATAAAATTCGACAGTACAGACTGTACAATTGTAGGTTATACGTTTTAATGTTCCGACTTCTGAACAAATGGTCTATAGTCAGGTATGATGTTAGTTATTGTAAAACGCCACGACTTGCGCCTGGAACCCCGCTGCCAAGATATATATATATATATATATATATATATATATATATATATATATATATATATATATATATATATATATATATATATAACCTTATATTTACGCCGACAACTGGATAAAAATGGACTTTCTAGCCAATTGTATAATATAATAATTTTCTCACTCCTCAGTTCAATACACGCATGCGCAATAGGACAGGCAAGTATGCACACACACACATACACGTCATGCACACACACATGCACTACATGTAGCAGCAGCATACCCTTGCTATTTATAGTTGATATCCAATTCTTATACCATTTTCTTCCATTTCAAAATAAATTATAGCTAATATTATATACTAGTAGTTGACCTTGAAGAATCTATTTAGACTTCACCTATTATATAGTTATTCTGTTTGTTGGTTTGTTGCTTGTAAGGATTTGATCACATAAGGTCATTCCCTGTGATAATCCTATTGACATTCTTCAGTAACACTAATCCCAATATCTGTATTCACCCTTAAGTGTTCATTTTTCAGGGTGTTGGATATTCCCTGGGTGCTATGCAATTTTCTGAGCACGTTACAAACTGCACGAAGCCATTCAGTGGAAATAATGTTGGTCGTAAGGAAGCCAAAGTCAAGGTCTAGTCATGGAATACGAATACGGCTGTGGTTGCTGGGCGCAGAGAGAGAGAGAGAGAGAGAGAGAGAGAGAGAGGATCGAGACTGAGAGAGAGAGAGCGAGAGAGAGAGAGAGAGAGCGGGAGAAAGAGAGAGAAGGGAGAGAGAGGTGGGGGCGGGCGGGGGAGAGCGAGAATGAGAGAGAAGCAGAGGGGGATGGGAGAGAGAGGGCATAGAGTAGGAGCAAAAGAGAGAGAGAGAGAGAGAGAGAAAGAGAGAGGAGGGGAGCGGAGAGCAGGCATAGAGAAATTTTTCCACGTATATTGGCATTTTGTGGGATTACCTAACAGACCAACATGGATGCCACACGTTTATATAGGCTAAAAATCACTACCAATTGACTAAAATATTCACCAGGTGGTCACATCAGGTTGCATTTGCTTGATATTGCAATTGCACAAAGTAGAGAAGCTTGGCAGTTGGACCGGCCCGTGAGGACATGGCGTGACACGTGGAATGAAAAGTTCTCACTGCAGTACGTCACATTCTAGAAAGCCTTTGAGTACGCTTCACACCCAGCCTTTAGTTTACCCCTAATCTAGCCTTATTCATACCATTACTAAACTAAGAGGACTCACCGACATGCCATGCTAAGAATTAAAACGATACATCAGAAGAGAAATGCAGAGAAATGCGCTACAAAGTCCCCATGAAATCAAGTCTATGTGCAATGCCAGTGAGCGAAAATAAGTGACAAGCCGGTTGGCAGTGGCGTAAGTCGAGGTCCCGCGCACGCACACCCCCGACCCCCTCACATCGACACACACACACACACACAAGCATACATACACACACGCACACAGTAAAACATCCACATATTTCCAACAACACACGTAACTTTAGAACAACATAAACGTCACATAGGGAAAGTGGGAGGGGAAAGGAGCGTTCCAGCCTGATTTTTGTATTATATAAATTGTTCAGTCGAGTAGAGAGAGTTGGGCTCGATCCAAAAATGCCTCACAGCCTATAGTTGATAAAATATCCAAACACTAGAGTAAACACACACACACACACATACACACACACAATAACTACATTTTCAACCAAGACAATGGAGGTTGCTCTAGGAATGTCTGCATGCAACTCCACCGTCTCTGATTATCGTTTCTATTCGTTTCGTTACACAACCGGAGATCAAAGTTAGTGCTGTGGTGGTAGTGGGGTTGGGGGTGGGGGTACGGGTGGGGGAGAAGGGTGGTGTGGTGTGGTGTGGTATGGGGGGTAGGGCAGGGGGTACCAACACGCACCACACGCACTACACTACCACAATCAATACCCGGTACTGCCCTCAAACTTCTTCCTTACCTATGTATGTGTGTGTGTGTGTGTGTGTATGTGTACTATACCCTACTAGTTCTCTATACAGCCTCTAGTGTATGTGGTACCTCAAGGATATTAATTTTTTATGCCTTCAATATAGTACTTAAATATCCACATCTCTCTCTGTATATATATATATATATATATATATATATATATATATATATATATATATATATATATATATATATATTCCAAGTTATAACATAAATCACTCTGTACATACATATATACCCATCCCCTTTAATATAGTCCTAAATATCCACATTCTCTCTCTCTCTCTCTCTCTCTCTCTCTCTCTCTCTCTCTCTCTCGTATCTGTACCCATTTTCCCTCCCTTTCGATTGATTATTGTACCCATATATATATTTTTCCAAGCTATAACAATAATCATTCAGTACAAACATAATAATACCCATCCCCTTTTGGAGTCCTGCTGCTGCTGTGTATGTGCTTCACACGTACTGTACAATATCATGTAATTGGCCTCTGTACGTGTTCTATGTAGTACTATTTTCTATTCACGTACGTACATTGCCTCACCTGCTGCACGTATATAAAACTCCCACGATGGAAAATCCTACAACGTAAAATCCAACAACACAAAATCCCACTATGTAAAATCCCTCAGTGCAAAATCCCACAACATAGAATCCCACAATGTAATATCCCTCAGTGCAAAATCCTACAATATAGAATCCCTCAACACAAAATCCCACAATATAAAATCCCACAATGTAAAATCCAACAGTACAAAATCCCACAACGTAGAATCCCATAGCAAAAAAAAAAAAAAAAAAAAAAAAAAAAAATCCACAATGTAAAATTCCTCGGTGCAAAATCTTACTCTACAAAATCTCTCAGCTCTGAAATCCTCCAAACTATTCCACAAAACAGCAGGTCCCCTATTATAATGTATGTTGTTTTCTGGTATAGTTAGGAGGATTCAGTAATTAATTCAGTTGTCTTCCTAATTATTACCATCACGTATTATAATTATCTTAGCTATTCGAAGCAGACTTGAATACTTATTATGGTCGATCGAGGTTGGAAAGTGACAAAACTCTGACCCCCATGCATTAGAAACATTATCTCTATTTTTTATTTTTTTCAACATTCCTTTACACTCTCTTACCCTCCGTCCGTCCTTCCCGTCCCTTCCTCTCTCTCTCTCTCTCTCTCTCTCTCTCTCTCTTGCCTTTCGTTTCTCTCTCTATATTTCCATTCTTCTCTCTTCCACTCTCTCTCTCTCTCTCTCTCTTGCCTTTCGTTTCTCTCTATATATTTCCATTCTTCTCTCTTCCACTCTCTCTCTCTCTCTCTCTCTCTCTTGCCTTTCGTTTCTCTCTATATTTCCATTCTTCTCTCTTCCACTCTCTCTCTCTCACTCTCTCTTGCCTTTCGTTTCTCTCTCTCTCTCTGTTCTTCTCTCTTTTCCCCCCCCTCTCTCTCTGTTCTTCTCTCTTTTTCCCTCCCTCTCTCTCTGTTCTCTCTTTTTCCCCCTCTCTCTCTGTTCTTCTCTCTTCTTCCCTCTCTCTCTCTCTCTCTCTCTCTCTCTCTCTCTTTATTCATTCCTTCGTGCAGCCTTAATTCCCCTTCCCCTTCCCCTTCCCCTCCCCTCACCTGCATGCATTCCTCGACCCTCCCTCCATCGCTCCTCACCCCCTCTTTCTCTCTCCCCCCACCCCCACCTCTCTTAACCCTTCCTTTCATGCGGCGTGACCAAAAGAAGGGGCGAAGGGGCGAGGGGGGATGAAAGGAGAAGAAGGGGGAGGGGGGGGTGAAGGGAAGGGGGAAGATGGGGGTATATAGTGGAGAAGAGAGGGGGGAGAGGAACGGGTTAAGATTTAAGAGGGAGGGACGGGGGGAGGGGAGTGGGGAGGGGAGGGGAAAGGGGGAGGGAAGGGGGGAAGGGGTTAGTTCTATTTTCCTTTGTTCTAAAACTTTCATATATACGTTACCACTCTCATCGCCTCTAAAGTCCTGTCAGATGGTGCCGTTGAAAATAGACAAGTAAACAGATAAATATAGATAAACAGATAAAAAAATCCTGTCCCTATACTCTCTGTCAAATGGTACCGTTGGTGATAATTAAAGTAAACAGATAATTATAGATACAAACTGTTAATTATATACTGTATAGGTACAAACAGGTTATATATAGGTAAACGGGTAAAAAGTCCTGCCCCTACTCCCTGTTTGTTGATACTGTTGGTAATAATTAAAGTAAACAGATATATATAGATAAACAGTTCATTATAGGTACAAAAAGGTTATATATAGGTAAACGGGTAAAATGTCCTGCCCCTACTCCCTGTTTGTTGATACTGTTGGAAATATATATGTAAACAAGTAATACTATTATCTATAGTACTTACGTGTGTGTATGAATCTAAGGGTACAGTCGGTGGTAAAAGTCCTATACTGTATATGTGGACTTACAGGTCAGCATTTCTTGATGAGAGAGAGAACGGAGGGTAATAAGAGAGTGTAGAGGAATGTTAAAAAAAAAAAGATATAATGTTTCTAATGTATGGGGGTCAGAGTTTGGTCACTTTCCAAACTAGACACCCATCAATGTACAGTCGGCCGCAGAAGTCCTGTCGCTTCACCGAGATATACAGTGTTCATAGACACGAGAAATTTAACAATCTCGAGTCTATGAACATCGCGTGCCTTGGTGAAGCAAGCGATCGAGGCGACAGGACTTTTGCCGCCGACTGTACTCTCCGATACCACAGTCCCTAGCCCACCTGAGGCAAATCCTGAGATCTGAAGCAGGTGCATGGTTTCTAGACGACAGCCCACCCAAAGCCTTCATTGGTTCGAAATGTGTGTAGCCTACTGGTGATGGTTTGGGTGGTCTGTCTGTCGTCCAGAAATTTATTAGGAGTTGCACTTTCATAATTATGTTAAGAGGTGCGGGAATAAAGGGACAGGCATGGGGATGGGTAGAAAGCCTGTCCCCAATTCCCCCCCCCAAGCCTATCCCCTATTCCCGCACCCCCCCCCCCCCCCTCAAGCCTGTCCCCCTATTCCCACACCCCCTTAACACCACTGATGCCTCTATGAAAAAATGGGTCCACTGCAGCCCTATCCAAGGTCAAGAGATAATATACCTCTTGGCCTTGACCCTTTCTATGACGAGACCCGACGTGACGAGACCAGACGAGACGTGACGAGACTCTGTAGGTGTAAACAGCTTCTTCACAAACCCATATAATAAATCAAATGTGAACTGGGATGGCGAGTCATGACGTGGCTCGACTCTCATTAATTAACTTGACTTGGATCTTGGACTTGACGAGACCACAGTCCACATATCCTATACGTGAATAATATTGGAAAATTAGTAATAATGTTGAGTACCGGTACGTGAATGTAATGTTGCATAATGTTTAATTCGTATATAATATTGAATAAGTGAATAACGTACGTTGAATACAAAAAAATATGTTGTGGTAGTAAAGGAGATGTATTTAAGTGCCCTGTGCTCGTGTTTGGAAATAAGAGGCTTCTGATTCCTCCTGACTATACCAAGAAACACGTACGTACTTCATTTATTGTCTGAACTTTGAGTAGAGGTGCATGGAGGTTTTGCCAGGTACAGCTATATATTTTTTGCACTTTCTACTTGCTCAACTGTACAAGTAACAATCATAAACACGTAAAAAATACTCAAATATGCTATATAAACAAACATATTTTATCTAACTACTATTAAAACCAGGTATAGCCGTAATGTGATGGAGTGATGAGGCCTGAGAACAGAGTACCAGACAATTTTACCATTTTCTTCTGTGATATGCTAAGAAGAAACAAGTAAACATTTACAATATATAACAAATATTGTATCTGAACTGAAATCTGTACATATATTTTGAATACTTGCACGGTTTCTTTAATTAAGGAGGTAATTCGCTTTTGTTACTTTGGAATGCCTTAATTCCTCCAAAGTATGCCAGGAGACAAGACCAGATAAACAAAAATAATGGTGGTCTGTTGCTTGGAATACTTTGGAAGAATCATTTGCTCCAGATTTACCAACACTGTATTTCCGCCATAATGACTCTTACGCCAACTATAAGAGTATATCCTAAATGTCCCCCAGACCCACCCCCATTATCATCATGGTATAGTGTACAGTTGACGGTATAAGTTCGCAAAAGTATACGAGCCTAGTGATGTTGTAGCACTATTAAAATGCAGAGATAACAGACACACTTCTCACATATAGTATATTATATAATTATGTTGTTAGAATAGAAATTGGTTCAGAATGTAACTTTATCTGGTCATATTAGCATTCTATAGTACATGGGATGGACGCGAATTTATGCTGCCGACTAGAAGTACCACCATATACAGTATCACTGATGTTGGTTATTGAATTTGTAAGAATGGATTGATGGATGGTACGAACATTTCAAGGAATAATAACATATGAAGTTTATTCTCGTCATTACTCCCACGCACTTTCACCTCACTGATAACTCTCAATACTTTCACTGTGGATCGAGGATTTCAAGAAGCTGCTTTTTCCTGTTGGCGGTGAGGCCGGTTCTTATGACAGTCAGTCAGTCAGTCGTCTTGATAGCTTTTATTATTCCAATTATAGAAATGTGGGTGCATGCTGTTTGGTTTGACTGGTTGGTTGGTTTACGTGAGTGATAGTGAGTGACTCCCTCGTTGGATTTCATTTATATATACTTGCCAATTAAAAATATGCGAACGATTATCTCATTTTGTTTCTAAGGGACCCTGTGATGTAGTCAGAAAATTGGAGGTACAGTAAATGAGTCCTTCAAATACTGCCACGAAACACCATCTATATGAAAGGAGCTTGTTTCGTGTTATTACATCTCCATCTATTCTCACATAGGCCTATACACGACAAATATTATAAAAGCTCTCTACCACACATAGCAGCCTATATTTGCAGCACTTACAAGAAACCTTCATTGGATGAATCAAATGCAAAATTTCACTGAATTTATAATTCCTGGAACTGAAGAAAATCAAGGTACAATAACATGAGTTAGTTTACAATGCAAAAGAAAAGACAAATGAAGCATGTGGAGAACCAGGAAATACTTATTGCACCTGGTACTCCCCACCATCTGTGTTGCTTAGTACAACAATTTCATCCTAGTAATGTTGGTATCATTTCAAGAACAGGTTAATGGGGACTGTAGGATTAACTTCTGTTCCTCCTTTTGTGGCCTTAATCATTTCAGAAGTAATAACAGATAACTTTCATAGATTGTCAAAGTAAAGGAAGGAAAATAATGAGTACTGTATATGCATGATATTGGATGTTTATGATTGCTGCAGCCATTTTACATTGACAAAGACTGAGCCAAGTCCCAAACAAGCATAATTATTATCTGCTATATTCAGTCCTATCCCCCCATTTCAAAATCTTAAAAATATATCACTGTAAATATAAACCATTCTAGATGTGTTGGTTTCACCTATTATATGATCACAATTTCCACACAACACCGTGGATAATTATAGGGAGAGTATCGGCATAATATACACTCAGACAGCAGTCCATTAGTTGTTGGTATACAAATTTTTGTATATACTGTAATGGCTTCATTGTATGTTATATCCTTTGTAGTTATCCAGCACTAGAAACTGGACTAAAGAGAAAGAATCATAAACACTCTAGAAAACACAAGACATGGGAATATAGGGCACTGTACATTAAAATCTCAGTATTAGACAAAAGCCAATTCTGTTTATCACATACCAGTCCAACTACAAATACCAATACTGTATAGCTCGATGATTTATGATATTAATAATAACTATTTTCAGAATATAATGTGTCCCTCTGCCATTAAAAGGAAAAGGTGGAAGATAGAGATAAAAGAATTAAAACTAAGTGAGGAATAGAGAACATACCAGAGGTATAAGAAATTACAGAATTTGTGGGGAAGAAAAATCAAAAGGAAAGCAGAAAATAAATGAAGAAAAATAGAAAACAATGTACAAAGTAGTGCAGATTACATTACTGATTGATGAGCAGGCAGGAACAGAGAGAGAAGAGGTGTGATTTGTCATGGTGGACATTTAATTGGCAACACATAATGGGAGCTAAGATCTTGTTAGCATCCTGGAGGCTACTGATTTCTTCAAACCATGCCATGCAACACACTCCCTCAATATAAGTGACTGGTTTATATGGAGGAATTAGTAGTCTTCAATTTGCTACCTACAGTGAAGGTCTCATACAAAGCACAAAGGTATGAGGATACAGCTAAAGCAAAAAACAGCAAAATTGGTAAAAAATTATGATAAACAGATAAAAAATAAAAGGAAAGTCTCCAACAACTGCATCTTCCTTCTTAACTCTCTTACATCCAAATGTTTCTCTCAGTTGAGTTTTCTTTTTACATCAGGTCCCAAATTTTTTTAAAGTGCATCATGTGATAATTAATTGAAACTATAGACTTTGATCTGTGTTATCGGGACCGAGTAGGTTCATACATTATGCTTAGCCTAACAAATAATTTATAGTTCTGTACACTTAACCTTGTAATGACTCCCATCAAACATAGGTTTTAAAAACACATGACTGAATACACAACCTGGTTAAGTAAAACAACAACAATCTTTTACAGTAACTGAATTCTGACAAACTTATTCAAGTTCATGGTGTGACTGGATTTTATCCTGCTGTTCCATTAGTGTTATTTAGACTACCACACTATAAATTCAAATAATATTATACATACATTCAAAATTAGAGATACAAACTAATAAAAATCAGTGGTGCAAACTAATTAACATCACATACTTAGAGATGTCAAAGCCAACCATTCAACTCGGTCATTCTAATAAAAGGTGAAAATCTGGATACCTTTTGCCCATTTTTCTTTGTCAACACTAATACCCTGAAAGTAGTAAATATCATCAACCTATCATTCACATTAAAGTAATTACAATACTGACTAACTCCTCATTCTTAGTTATATAACTGAAGGCAAGCATTTCTCTTCAATGAAAAGTGGCCCTAAGAAACAGGGTATATACAGATATATACTGTACCTATATTTAAGCATTT
The DNA here is from genome assembly GCA_034508575.1 of Petrolisthes manimaculis. NCBI lineage: Eukaryota > Metazoa > Arthropoda > Malacostraca > Decapoda > Porcellanidae > Petrolisthes > Petrolisthes manimaculis. The sequence continues at coordinate 66,579 of JAWZYT010003688.1, read as the reverse complement.
ACTGTACATACAGTACAATCATCCCAGAAAGCTAAAGTCATCCTCAGAAGAGGAGTACAGTACTTTATGCTGAATTAACACCCAAAACATAGTTTAAGACAGAGTTCAACTCCATGTACAGTTTCCTTCAGTTCTGCGCTTACAAGTGTAGAAACAATACCTCTTTAAGAACACTTTACATGAAGCATTTTGATTTAGCATTCTTTTTTCCAATAGTATTCCTGTGCTGCAAATTTTCCCCAGCCAAATACAGTACCTGTATCATCTAATACCACACTACCAAACTGTAAAAATCTAGAGTAGAGCTTGTAAATGCTGAACTAATGGTAACTTCCTGTAAAGTTATATTGTAATTGTTTTCAATTGTGGCACAGCATTTTTCCTCCACTCACTGTGGTAAAGGTGAGTGGGAAGAGGCCCATTGAAGTGGTGCTAACTGTAGCCTACTTATTGCATGCTGTGACTGCACTATTTGGGATGTTTGCACCAATATAAATTTTAGAACTACATTATCAACAGAGATGAATTTGTGTTAAAAAATAGTATCAGGTGAGTTTGTAGGGATATACAACAGATGCTTATTACTTACTTCTGGCTCTTACAGCAGCTAACTATGGTTTAAATTATGTTTAATAAATTCCCAGTATGGAGCAAGAGTAGTGTACACTTTTATTTCATCTACAATAACTTCAAGGATGTTAAACTATTGCAATACAGGTAGTAAATAACCAGCTGAGGTTGCTAGTGAGTGTTTTTAACTTCCACTGTACTCCCAAGATCTTGGCTTAACACTGGTGGGATATGACCATCACATTTGATGTGTTGGACTCTTAGTCACTTTCAAAATTCATCTTCAGTAAGAATGATGAGGGTTTTCCTCTGAATTGTAGACTGACTTTAGATTGGCTGGTAATAATACTTGGTGTAATATCCAAAACATCATCAACTAATATGTGTTGAAATATTGTCACAAAGTTTTTGATGCTGAGGGTGATTTCCTTAAAAAATGAAAAATGGTCTTGTAGATTAAAGAAAGTACAAAGGCTATCAGCTCCTATCTTAGAACCCTGTGATGCTGTCTGAAAATTGGAAGTTACAGTCTTTAAAATATTTCCACTAAATATCAGAGATACTGTAATACAATAACATGTTTCAAGGTATAGTTTGGAGAAATCTGGTGCCTCCAATTTTCATGTGATCACATGGCTCGTATGGGTTAGGCGAGTATCTCACTGGGCATAGTTCACCAAGCCCTTGCTCACAAACACCACATTGGTATCAATTCTTTACAGTGATGGTTAATTAGAGGTAGGATATTGTCAGGATATATTTAGGCTACTGATATCTCTTAACTATGGCATTAAACAAACTCCTTAGGACTGATGTTAATGGTGGCCAAGTTTAGAGGAATCAGTAGAGTCCAACTTACCAACAATACAATCCCCTTAACCCCTGGACGATGGGGGGGGTTTCCTGTATCCTATTAAATACAGTAATCTGGAAGCACTTTATAGAGACAGTTGGAGGAACATCATTGAACATGTAACCTCAATGGAAAAAAAAAGATGTAGTTGTTGATGTTTTAGTAGTAGCACTAGTAATCTAGCATTCATTCATAAGTTTTACACCTATGCTATAGGTATTGGATTACATGAAATTTTATTCAACCTCTGGTATCAGCAGTGCTTCCCTCTGACAAGAAAAATAGTTTAATATCGAGACAAATGCAAAGTTCATCCGTCACCCATTTAAGGAACTGAAATGCTGGTGAAAATTTTTGCCTATTGTGATACCACTTCTATGCTGAACCTACAAGAGGAGTATTGAAATAATAGGTCTCATATTTAAATATATTGTTCTTATATTCAAACTTTACTAGATACATATATCATAGTTTAATACTTGATGGGAAGAAAAGAAAAATAATATGGTGTGGATATTCAGCAAATCTACTGTCTATGTTAGTAATTTTATTCTTAATGGTGGGTTTCCCCAAAACTAATGATATTCTGTAATGCAGCCAAAACTTTCTAGCAAGCCATGCCCAGACACTCGTGTAAATACAGCAATCCAAGACAAAACTGTCAGAGCACCAAAACCTCTAACAATATTTTTTTGTGTACTCATACAACAATGTTTGTGGATACTGTGTGAAATGAAATAAATAAGACACCCAAGCAATGAACTTTCAGTTACAACTTTTCAGTCTTCTTGGACCTTTGCAAGCTGTATGATCATTTAGAAAACATTCATATATGACCAAAGAAATTACTTTATTTCAGTGTGCACCTTGATTTACTACTTAGTTTGTCTATCAAATATATGTGTTCATCACCCAATCTTTTAACAAATGTAGTTATGCCAAGAATTCAGACACATGATGATAGAGAATGAAAGTGATTGGTCAGTCGTGTCTTGGAGTGCCTTAAGTATAGTGAAGAGTGAGTTCACATCTATCCCTGTCAGGCAAACAGACTACTGTGGAATCAAAATAAACCCACCTGTGATGGGCAAGGTGAAAAACATAGGTAGTGTACCTTCACACCAATTTCACGGCAGCACTTTAAATTGAGACATACTGGTGAAAGGAGTTACACTTAAGTACAAAACTGGGCTGTCCCTGGTTTACCTTGGATAAAAAAAAAAAAGTTGCATTCATGTATTTACACGTTTCTGGGGCGGAACTGGGGACCGATCACCATTATAAAGTATTTCGCTTGGTGCTCTTACATGCTCTATGCTTCTTTCACACTTGTGGATAAAAGTACTTGACAGGGGAAGGGTGATCAAAACCTTGTTTAAATTCAATGACTGCCAGTCCATGTGTTTACAGATGCATAACACCCCTGTCAAGGACTTTGGGCTGTGAGTGTACAGTCAGGGTCAAAAGAAGTTTCACATGCCTATCTAGTACCTGTGACATAATATCCTGAATGTTATATATACAGTTACATATATAGTTGCCTTCACTATTCTCTTAACCCTCACGCAATTCGCATCATTCACCACAATTCAAGTCAAGGTTCCATGCAGGACCTATCAAATAAACTAATTAGCAACTTTGTGATGTTTATGAAGGATTGTATAACAAACTTTCCAATTCTCTACTCAGTAGGCTAACTGTGTAGTGCATTGCGTGGCTATTTAATTTGTCTTGCCATCCATGCCCATGGATTACAGGGCTCAACAAATGCGTCTTCCTACTCATTTAGATGTGATTTATTGCAACATATCTTATTCTTATAATTTTTCAGTGACAGCAAAGTTGTATCAATCATCTAGCTTTAGTTTTTTTAATAATGGCAAAGAAATCATTAAGTAATGAGATTATCCAACTCTTTTAGGGAGCTGATGATGACACAAGTGATGTGGAACATACAAAATCTTATCCTGCTGAGTAGTCAAAATGGAAAATAAAATGCTAATTACTAAAGTAACAACAGCCACGTCAGCTCCTATACTGGTACCTCCAGTAATGTCTACGGGTAATGTATGTGTGTAGTAAGTTGCTTTGATCTGTACCACACAAAGCACAATTCCAACTTTAAAAGCACATACACACACAGTAAAGGCCTGTCCATACAAGCGGACAGTCCCGACGGGCATTACTTTCTGTGAGATTGATAATGAGCACACTTGTGTTATCCACACCATAATTTGGTAACACTTGCTAGCTCGTCGGCCTTAAGCCTTACATTTTCAAGTACAGTAATCACGTACTTGTATGTGCCATTATCCTTTCCCTTACTTCTAAGAGGTGTGGTGCTACGAGGCTCAAAAATAAAAGGAAATCAATGTGTACAGAATTTTCTTGTAATATTTACTGTAAATGCCTATCTGCCACATTTTCTGGCCTAATGCTGCAAAATAATATCCTACAAAACCAATGACGTATAACAAATGTCAAGCAAAACTAAATTTGTGATAGAAAAGGATATAACATACATATATAGTTTAGGGGCGGACTTTCTTTTTGTGGCCGACTGTACCACCCTCACTACCACCACCTCCACCATCAGAAGGTCAGAGTTTTTCTCTATTTGCTCGAAAACATTTAGTGATATACATATTCTAATTGCACCAATGGAAATCCCATAAAATTTCGCTTCTAGTGATGGGTAAAACAAAATGTTTCTCATCGTGGAATAGAATTTTATGCGTGAGAGGGTTAAAGGGGTTATAATGTTGCTGGCAAACTGATGACTATGAATGCCTCAAAACTATGCCATGAAACAGATGCTATCAGTACAGTTGAGCTGGTTTGTTTCCTGGCAAAATTAAGAGGGATTGCCAATCCTCATTTAGCCGACAAAACCGATCCAATCAATTTTTTTTTTATAATTTTGCATCCCCAATCAATCTACTGACAGTATAGAAGGTAGCAACAAAATGCATGAAATTAAAGAGAGTTGACACTAGCTTAGGCCATACTGTTTAGATCTTGATAGAAAATCCTCCCTTCATTCCTGAATTTTCATGACCACCTAAAATGGTAACCTAATGCCAGTCATCACTATTTATACTCAGAGAAAAGTGGAGGCAACTGTACATGGATATAGAATGAAGAAGGGCTATATGCAAGTAAAATCATAGGCTAGGCAATGATGCAAGTGATGAACAACAAGATTGCCTTCCTGACACATCATTCATCCTACAGTCCATAACATTTTATTACACGAGGGTCAAAATACTACAGTAAGACACTTCGCATTTTCACGTCACATAGTCGATGCAGTTTTGACTCCCTAAAGGACAGAGGAAAAACATCTTGTGTCCCTCACCATACCTCCTTATGTATTCTCTGGTATGTATTGGAATTCCTGTAAACACCTCTTTAATTTTTACATTTTTCATAGCATTTCTAAAATATTTTGAAGTGGCAGCAAGACTTTGGATACTAACATATTTATTTATAAGGTCATCTGGGCACTTCTCAGGTCAAATCATGTGCATAATTTTATATAAAATCACTTACTGGATAATGGACAGTTATATGAAAGTCAAAATATAGTTTTGGATAATTTTAATATGTACCATAACTTATCTACTGCACTGCCATCAAAATTAAAAATCCCAATACTTATAAAATCATATCACAAAACATAATTGTAATTCTGGTTCTGGTTCTGGAATAATTTGAGGGTAAATGATAAATACATATATTGTTTTCATTACATATCAACATGGCTAACTAACATAAATATTCAGCAAAAATTAAACTACTACTGTCATTCATATTATGATGATACAGTTTTACTTGGATATACAAATATCTGCATAGAAATGTAATAGAAACAACTATAACTTAACCACTTGGCCAAACAAAAACACATAACTGCTCGATCTATTTCTCTCTCCTATGAACTTTAAAAATCCATTAACCAAAGGACACTCCCTCAATTCTCACAATAACTCACTACCCCTATATAAACAGCTCTAAAATTGGTTAGATGTGGCCATGGGTATGTAAACTTTTCTGGTGTGCCTCAATGTATTGTGAGTTGGTATTGTGGTTCTTATGGCCCATATACAATAGATCCCTGAAGTAACATGAATAAATACCTCTATCCACCACTTCATCCTACACTCAAGATTAAAAGACTCAAAATACTTTCCCGGGTTTTTGTCCTCCACTACTGTAAAGGCAGTGTCACTTAATGGGCCTGTATAGAATGAATTTTTTTAAATATACCAGTGTAATATCAAGGGTTTACTGAACATGAAAAGTCATGGGCTTGATGAATACAATGCCTGGCATAACAACTCTATTCAGTGTCTATGGAACCATCATATCCATCACTATGGGTGGGATTCTAGGGTACTATAGGTAAGATGGAAGCTTTAGTTAGAAACTCCTATAGTCCTTAGGTTTTCCAGTGGCAGGTCGAGTCATCTAGAGAGTAAAATTTCAAATTAAACTGCCTTACTAAAAGGGTTAAGCAAATCTGAGTTGGTAGAAGAACATCATGGCATAATCTGCTTGGATAATGTGTTTTGTGAGGGACTTCTGTGTCATACCCATTGAAAATTACCCAATTACATAAATCTGGTAGCAAATTACAAACTCACTATTTTCTTCAAACTCATTCATTCCCAATACTGAGCTTTTGCTATTTACCTAAATCACTTTTAACATATTAACCAAAAACAAAAAATGTTTCCCACTTTGTATGTTGGAAGAGGTAACTGCAAAGAGTACACACCATATCTCGACAGCCTTCACACAACTCCATCCCAGGTGCAATATAACAAAGTTTACATTAAAAAATATAGAGTTTATAACTTGCCTACAGCCCCACAATACCAGTGTATCCTTGGTTCTTGTGAGGGAAAATGCATTTTCATCATTGAAGACAATCACAACTGAGTTGACCCCTAAACAACCTCACTGAGCCCACACTTGTTCCCATCACCAACATACAGTGTCCAAGGTTATAGCAAGAAATATGGCATAATGTTTCTATAACGCCCCTCACACGCCACTGCCATTGTATCCAGAGTTACAATGAGAAATACCAGAATATGTCAAGCCTGAGAAGTGCCCCCAATAAGATCACAGAATCTACACACCTCCTAACCAGTTAGTCAGCCGGCCTCTTCTCAGAGTTCTTCTTGGTGAACTCCTCAGCATTCTTCATGAACTTCTTTCGGTCTTTAGAGTAGTCTTCAGCCAAGTCTGCACGCAGTGGGTGTTCTGGCTCTGGCTCATTCACCAGGTTGATTAGGGCCTCAATCACTGCAATACCAGTATAAGAATTATGATTACGTTTTGGAACAGGGATATGGCAACCCCATCATTCATCTCAAATGACAGCCTTAATGCCCACTATTAAACAATAATTAGGGGAGGGTTGGGCAATCTTTTGATGCCTCGGGCCGGATGAGATCATTATAATAAGGGACACGAGCCACAGGTCAAGTGAAATGCCCACTATGCAATATATGTATTTATATTTCCTTAACTTAAGTTGCCCGCGCAGTATTTAATTTGGCACTCCCCCTGACATGCTTGATTAGTCTCACAATAGAGGATGTGTGTGCTTAAAAGCTCCCCCGAGTCACACCAGCCTTGTTTTGCCAGTGTAGCAAAAGTTGTTAGCGTGTGAGGATGGATTTTCAGCTCTCCGCTTGTGCACTAAGTATCTTATACATTATGTGTGTAAAATTAACATTGACATTATATTTCATATTGAAGTGTTGAAAAATGTAATTCTGAAACATTTTATGACAAAATTAGAGCGTGAAAATGTACCTTGAATTGTCAGGAGAATGTAAAATGTATGCTTTGAGTTGTGGTCATTATGAGCTGGCTACCCATTCTACAGATGTCCATTTAGTCTTCACAAGTACACCATAAGACAGCTAAAGGTTTGTACTGTACTTCAAAATAATATAATATTTATTCATACAGCATAAGTGGTATACACGCTATTAGCCGTCAAAATTGTTGCTTATGTTTTGAGCACGAGGCAGGAAAAAGGCCCTAGCTAGAGAACCACCAAACTTGAGTCTCCAAAACCAATAGGTGAAGTACCAGGTATTGAATGTTACAGAGGCCTCTGAGTGAAGTAGTGAAAATGACCAACACATGATAGATATCTAAATTTAATATGGCGCGGAGTGAGCGTCCTTCTATTTGGTTGACGTAACTTACCTTGGTCTGTTTTAGTCGCTGGTTTCCAGTTCTCTGCACTGATGATTGGTAAGCACACCTGAGAATGGAGGAAAATGCTAGGGATATTTTTTTCTTCAATATTTTACTGTACTGTAAAGGCATCATCACATACAGTATACCTGATTATGAGAATTTTTTTTAGGAAATAAAGGTCAAAAGCCGTGGGACAGCTTACACTTGAATACAAATTTTTTCCCATTTGTGATGGTACTGCAATTTTTGAAGGGAAATGTGTAGTCTCTATTTTTAAACATCCTGTAAGTTATCTTTGCCAATTTTTTATTTGAAATCAACTTCATTTTAGGAGCATAAAGAGTAAAAAATAAACACTTAGGCAAAAAAAAAACATGAGAATATATAAGGTAAATAATCTAATTGCTATGATTTTAATGACAATATTTTCAACTTTAATTTTAATTGACGGTTACAAATAACATCAAATTCTTGTCTCAAGTTTTGTAAAAAAAAAAAAAAATCTATTTCACTTTATGCAAGGAATTTAGCAAGTCCTGTAACTTTATCTTAATGCATTTTTGTTAGTTGCTTACTTAGAATCCGTTCATATGTGTGTCAGTAAAGTTTTGAATCACCCTGTGCAGAATCCAAGATAATTTGAACCATGGTAGAAAGCATATTATTGTAGTTACAGTGGGGGAGATAATTATACAACATATGCCAGCTTCAATTACTACATTTCTAATAGAGAGCAACAAAAAAAAACTCTGAACCTTTACTGACATTTCACATCATATCCTTCAGCTTCCTATTATAATATCCAGTCCTATATTCTATAGTGGACATTGGTTCTAATTAACTTGAGTCACAATGTTGAAAACCTATACCATACTTATATACTGTATAGCCTACTCATGCACAAACTCACCTGTCCCTTCTCATCCACATTTGGGTGGTATATCTTCGTCTTAAAGTTGATTTTGGGGGGCTTGAAGGGGTACTCTGCTGGGAAATTCACCTCAATCCTAAATGCTCCTTTATTATATGGGGGATTTTCCTGGAATAAGTGAGAATATTAGTAAAGGCAAGCTTCACATAAAGTACCTGAAATGATTAATTCAAAGTTGACAACCGTTAATTAGTTCAGTATAAATATTACATTCTGCATTTAAATCATGAAATTTTTTGTGTGCAATACTATACAGGAGCCTAAATTATTCACAAACAACAAAGACAGATAGCCTATGGTAGCCAACTCTCAAACTTACTGGGACAATGAGACCTTGCCATGTTAAAATGTTACTCTCATCTACTTGTATGTCCCGGAAGGATTTGATGCCAGACTTCCGGATATCTGCCAATTCCTGCAATGTACAACATATTATTAATACATGAAATACAAGTAATATACAAAAGTAACACACTTTTTAAAAATTTATAGTGTGCAAGGCTAACTACTCATTTTGCCGTCATATTATATAGGCTAAGTAAAGGGGTGAGCTTCGTGTCCCAGTGCATTGAAAAATTATGATTGATGGGACTAGGCAAAGAAAACCCACCCTGGTAGGTTAGACGAAGAGATATATTACCATACAATTTCTGCGACCAGTTCATCTGTTCCTGTTTCTTGGCATGCTTTGTAGGAATCCAGGCACTCCATTGTAACAAAAAGTATGGTATTAACTATTACCTACCAAAAATATACTATCCCCTTAATTAAGACACTTTCCAGGTACCATGTATGCCTATAATTTGGTATATAGTACTCATTGGTCATCTTTATGTATATGCAATAACACTTATATGATGCATTCTGAACAGTGACTTGCAACACATACATACACTGCAATACAATTAATTAATACGCTTTCTATGAACCATACATACCTATAATTTGGTGTATAGTACCCAATGGTCATCTTTAAGTATATGCAAAGACATTTATATCCAACCTAAACCCACCCTTCATGTTGCATTCCGAACAGTGACTTGCAACACACACACACACACACACACACTGCAACACACACTAAGTTAGGAAAATGGGGTAGACAGGCATTTACACCACCTCTATACCTACTGAAGGGGTGTTATGGGATCAGGACCAGGGAATAAACATTAAGTATGGAGACATTTGTAATATTATAAACCCGAGTCATGTCAAGTTGTGAAGTGAAGCCAAACATGTACAGTTCGACCTCGTTCATTGCCAGCATGTCATCTCATCCTTTACACCTTTACCAGACTCCTATTTAACTCTATATACCACACATATACCCACAATACTACCACTAATAACATCCACGTACCCACACCATCACCACTATGGAACTTAATGCTAAAATAGTTGAATATAAGGACCGGGTTTACCTTCTGTAACCTCCGAGTAGCCGCCATACTTGTGTCTCTAATACAACGTTACCAATTGCCCTGCTAACTTGCATAGGAATGTAGCACTCATTTTATGCTCTTGTGTAGCAGATATAGAATCATTTTTGTTTTAATCATCATCATCATTGACTTCACAAATTGTTATAACTTTCTGGGTGGTTTGTTTGTTGTAGCTGCCCCCCGTAGTGTGTTATAACAGTGGATGATGTAGTAAATGTGTGGGTGGATGTATTTACTAATTTAGCAGTTTCAGCAGCAGGTCCTTTTCACTGATAGATTCAGATTTATACAACAAATAGTTGATGATACCATTAGCGAGTATTATTAATAGTAGTTTTACAATGGTGGTGGTGTGCAACAGTGGATACAGGACCTTGCAAAAGTGGATGTTGGACTTGTGAATGAGCTTTTATTTTTTGGCAGGAAGAGGTTATACGTATGGTACAGAAACTTATCAGCGATGTACAGATTAATATTATTGTACAAAGTGGCTAGGCAATATTAATAACGACACAAAAAATATTGATTAAAGTGTTAGAAATAGATATGCACATAAATAGAGACACGTGGTAATCGAGTTAGTATTTTTCACGAGTTGTCCCTTGAACCGGGTGTGGCCACGGAATCAAAAGCTGAGAAAATATGGGTGGTGGCCATCAGGGGTAACTATTCACAAGTTCACCCGTTTCTTATTTGTTAGAGCACTAATGTCTTGCCTGGAGTTTTAGGCAGGCTCCTTGGTACCCTTGATGGGAATTGGAAAGTTTAAGTAAAAATCTTGAACAAAAGTTACAATTATAGTATATAAAAGTAAAGTATATAAAATTATACAGGCTACATACAATAAAAGATTTACGACCTTGACAACTGCTATACACAGTCCCATTTGGCAGTGCAAACAAACAATAAAATAATCGTTCTTGTGTACCGCTCACGAGCAATCAGAATTCAGCTAATATTGACTATTGAACCTGTATCATTCGTTCACCAATGTAACATGAATTATTCCTCTTAACTTTACCAACTACAGTATAAGCCGATAGTACCATTCACGTAGGATGCACACGTCTTTCTGCTTCATCCATTCCTATTTCAAGTTTTCTTACACAATTATAAATACCTGTACACTCTTTTATTATCCATACTTTCCACATGCTCATCCTATAATTGCTTCACACACTTTCGAGGCTGTACTACTTGTTCAAGTGATTTGTTCTCCCTACAACTTTTCTACAATTTACGATTTTTCACCCCATGTATTCTTCGGACTCTACACACACTTATCAGCAAATCCTCTCTAATAGTCTTACTCTTGATATTTTATATTCATGCTCTTCCAAAGTTTCACAATCATATGATAGTGTGGGCATTAACAGTTCTTCATGCAATTCACTTGGAGCCACTGTACTTACCCTCTAGTTACTGTATAACCCCTGCTTTCATAGCAATGGCTACTTTTCTCCCTTGGGTTACTCTATTTTTCCTTTCCTTTCTATATTTCCCTCTCTAATGTAATACCAACCCAAGGTACAGTACATAAAGCTTTTAACTACTAAATGATTCTCACCATCCACTTCCACATTACTGTACTGTACATACTGACTTAAGAGCCTTCCCTCTTCACTATTATCATCTTGCTCTTACCCACGTGTACTGAAATAAATAAGTAAAATGAACTATCCTGATAGTGGGGTTACAGGCAGTAATAAACAAGTTCTAGAAAAAAAAGAAATGTAAAGGACTTGTGGACTTGTACCACAAACATTTCCATAGCTACGATAATATGTAGTAAGTCTTCAGTATCCTGGACTGCTACTCAAGTCTGGACAATAGGTGTATAGTATACAAAAAGTAATATGCCATCTTGTGCACTATGAAAGAGGTCTATAAATTTCAGCATGTGAATGAGTAACTGTGTCCTGCAAAAAAAGTTTCCAATACTATACAAAAGAAAATACTGTACAAAGAAATGGCTAGATAAAAATAATCGGCAGGTAGAGAGCATACAATAAAGTGAATCTGTATATTGCATATGAATTTAATAATACAAGTACATAAAATAAAATTTTCATCTACAATCATATTTTGTGGTCACTGAAGATTTTTCTTAGTATTAAAGGCCATAGAACAGTATATCTGTTTGAAGAAACTTAACCATCACATTCCACTTTACATCAATTTTCTTCCTATCTTATAATTAATATGACAGATGCTCAGTGACCTATTTCAACTGTCAGTATCAAGTGCTTCCTCTTTTTCTTCAACAACCAGGTCAACTTAGTCCACCACAACACAAACCTGCTGACAATAATGTATAATAGTAATATCATGGTCTTGTTTGTCAGAAATTGACTTATTTTTATTAACAGAAATCAATATTTATTATTAACAGTAATTACATGGATTAACTTGTAACAAAATTACCATTAATAAGTAAGAAAAACAATTGCTATAATGAAAGGACAGGGGGATATGTTGAGTAACATCTGCATGTCATTTCAAGTGCCCCTCTCCAGAACCTTGATGAAACTCTATTGTAGTTTTCATCACACATAACTTTTTATGTGTGACTGACTTGATATAAACTTCTTATGCACATTAGTTATCGACACCATTTATAGGCTAGTAAGTTCATAAAAATTCAGTCAGATTAAAAAGAAGTGATGTGATGTGACTGACTCTACCTTCCATCAGTCATGCTTCAGCTTGATTTTCCTGTCTACATTCAGCTTCATGGTTCCACAGCTCTCCTGCATGTATGGTCCAGTTCCTGGTGGCAAAGACAAAATGTTTGTATGTAATGTGATTTAATGTAGTATTCAGTCAGTGTCAAAATGTTCTGTCTGTCTCACCTGGTTGATAAAAATGTCTAGAATCTGCAATCCTTTTATACAGTTTGTATTATGTAAGATTATTGAGTTCCTGAACAACAGGAATAATGAATATTATGACCATAACTTTACAATCATGAGCATAAAGGAAGTACTGCAACACACATTTCCCATTACAGTATCATATTCTTCTATTATACAAATAGTATTGGCAAACTACTGACCAAAGACAGTACAGGTTATTTCATGTGACTGGTTAAGATTTAGACAACTATTTTAGTATGATGGATAAAAACAACAATTATATTGGAAAATTAAGAAAACGAGTATGATGGAAAACAAGGACAAGTATGAAAGAAAACAATTAACATGACTTAAAATACATAATGTGGAACCATTAGTGGATTAACAAAATGTCAATCTTGTGAATTGTATGTAAAAACCCATGTAACTTCAAAAAAGGTATACAGTATTGTTCTAAATGAGATGTACACTTAAGGTCAATTGTTCTATTTTGATCCTAGGGACAATAATTCCAGGATTACAAAGACAATCACAATGTGACTTACTCATAAAATTGACCACAAACTGAACAGTGATACAGACATCAAACACTAATAGGTTTATTAACAAAATTCTGGTGGACTGAAGTTTAAGTGAAGATTTACTGCATAAGTACTAAATACTGTCTAGGAACTGAATGTCATTTAATTCCTCCAAACTTTTTGACCAAACTGATTTTGTACGTCAGTAAAGGCAGTCTGTTTTGCAGTAGTGTAGAGACGACTTACCCGTTGGGCAGAAGTATCTATATACAGCGATGGGAAGGTGGATTTTTGGTAGCAAGATGGCATTCACTCGCTTCTCTGCTACTTTGTGGTCCAGTGCAGTCAGGACGTGTAGTTCTTGAGTTATGGGATCAATGCCTCGAATAATACCCCAAGCCAAGAAGGACCATGCAGTGTCTGATATAGAAGCTAGTTTGGGCAAGTCATTTGAAAGAGTTGTAAAAGAGTGTGGCATTATGTGACAGAGTACTACCAGCTGTCCATTAATGGCTTGCAACAATCGCTCTTTTGGTACTGGTTCCCCACATATATGGATTGCAATTTTCTTCCAAGGAATTTGCATTATGAAAGATTTATCATCTTTCCTCATCAAAAATTTGCTTATCTCATACAAAATGTGCAGCTCTCTCAGTACTTTCGGGTGGAGAATGTTTTTCCCTCCTGTTTCTTGAGAAATTGACTCAATGATTTTGAGGCTGTAGTGAAAGCCCCTAGACCCAGCTTTAGTTATGATTCCTTCCCTGGACTTTTCTATATCCTTCTGATCTAGACTGATGGAAATACGTCTCTTGCGACTGTTGATATATACAACATGAGTCGGCTGAGTTGTCCTCAAAATATCAACAAGGCAACTATAGCCAGCACTCTCAACCCAACCCATTGTGTTAATCACTGTACATCGTGAAGGCCAGGTACGTGAATCTGAGAACACAGTTTCCATTGCTGCACCATATCTACGCAAACAAAACCTGGGACTGGTGTCACCAAGTAAAATTTCTTTTTCGTCCAGTCCAATAGACTTGGGGTCATTCATGTGAGCTGGCTGAAGAAGGGGCTTTGTGACACGTACAGAACAAATGGTGCAGGGAGCAGAGACCTCAGATTGTCCTGGGTCACAATCCATGTACGTGACACCAGCTTCTCTCTGCCCAGTGAGAATGTAATTGGTAATGAACTTCAGAAACATGGACTTGCCCACATTCTTAGTGCCACAGATCACAATAACAGGCCCTGGCAGAATTAAAAAAGTGGATTACCATCTAACTACAGTATTGGTAAATACTGTACTCTACTGATAACTATAATTAAGTGAACTGCTACAAAAATTACTACCTACAGATCCTACGTTACATGTACAGTATTATTACTTGACCATATTATACTTCCAAGATAAACAGAATAACTGGTTTTCGTTTAGCATGAGAAACTTTATACCATCACCAAAATTAAAGTTACAGTGTTAGGCATGAGAAAAAACAGTTCTTAACCCTTAATACTGTAATCATTATCAATTTTTTCATCAATCTTCATCATGATTTTTTTTTTCTTGTTTCAGGAAAGCAATCCAGGCATCCACTGGTTAAGAGAAAAAGCACAATCAAACCATAACTTGCTGTGTACATCTTAAATACTGCATTTGGATTATTCAGTAACCCTAGTTAATCTATAATTCATCAAAAATAAGTTGAAGCCCAACAATTAAAATGATATAATAATCTGGAAAACTCTTACTTTTTTTGGAGGAATTACATGAAACTTTGAAAGTGTCTGCTAGTTCACGCCACTCAGGCCCTTCCTCATATATTCTGTGGAGGTGGCAGTTCTTAGGGGTGACGAGCATAGCTTCAAGATTACTCCAGTGATCCTGCCGTTCTGGACAAGCATACAATTGACCCCAACCCATTGTCTTCATGAACTTGACCTCTCTGGGGTGGTACTTCTTGAACTCCAACACTCCTATGTTCCCTTCCTATGAGAGAGAGAAAGATGAGGTCTCAGAAAAAAATGGATTAAAATATTGTAGGCCTATGTGATACCTGATTTTTCATATTAATACTATCTTCATACAGACTGATAACTTGTTTCCCTTAAGGTCTGGCCACTACAAAACACCAACATTTTCTCCACCATATTCGGCAAGATTTCATTGGGAACCTGTCTATTGGCTATTCACCTTCTACCCCGAGAGGGAGTCTGTGTTGATAAAGTATTCTTAATAGATAAATACTGGTAGCTGGTAGAGGCAACATTTCCATGGATATATATATCTATACAGAACTGTACAGTGTAAGTGAGGCTAGGTTGACATCCAAGTTGTAAGAGACAGAAAGATCGTAACTAGCAATGAAAGTCTCAGCGAAAAATAAAACCAAGGTACAGTAATTTCTGGAGTGTTTCTACACCTTGGCAGTGTGAATCCTTGGGGATAACTAATTTGAATCACGTATGATGAGAGTTTATTCACCTTCATGAATATCCTGGACAAACATAGGGAGTTTCCTCTATGCAGATTCCCTGGTAATAAGACAAACATGATGAGGTGTCAAGCTTCACCAATAGGACTGAAGAGGAAATATTGAGTTTTTGAAGTGCCAATACATGCTGTTTTGAATCTGGTACAGTATTGGGTGACAGGACTATGAAACTAACTTGTGTAGCCACGTCATTCAACCAGGTGTCAGGGACCCCCTCAGACAAGAGGGAAGGTTCTTTCGCATCCACCTTACGTCCTTCTACCACCTTAACCCCAAGTAGTGACATAGTGGGAAGTGAGCACACTGTCTCACTCTCTCCCTCATTCATTGTGTATCCCAGGATCTCCACAGACCCAGCCAGAACTTTGACATGAAGCATACCCTGAAAATAGAAGAGCAGGAAAATACAATAACAATATCCAAGTGTAAAATAACATCCTTAACATAATATGACACTAAATACAGATCACAATGAAAGTTTTCATTTAATGGTCCACACTATGCCATTATATCATCATATACACCAAATACACACAACCTGCTCTACTGTAGATGCTTAGAAAAAGCTAATTTTATTATTTTACCTGAAAATAAAGAGTTGTTCCTGGCAAGACTGCAGCATAGACAACTTTCTTACAAGTCGATGATGCAACACTCAGTGGCTCTCCTACCATCTCTCGTTTCCTTTCTCCACGTGCTTCATTATCTTGGATACCACTATTACCCTCGTCCTTCTCATTATCTTCTGTTTCTTTTAGTTCCATGTCACTGCCATCTAGACTTGTCTCACTAATGTTGCCGTTCATGTAGAATGGAGCAACCTTAGCTTCTTTACAGTTGTGTGAACGATACACACCAGTTACACTCTCTCTATAAAATGGAGCCTTTTTTGAAGTAGCACATCCCACTGCAGCACTCCCATTACCTCCAGTTTGTGTTTCTTGTTCAGCTATTTTGCTTCTAGCTCCTGTTTGTTTTTTCGTCCTATTTTTTTCAATGTTCTTGGCTTTCTTCTTAACTCCATTGATTTTATTTGATTTAACCTTCGTAACCATAGATTCTTGTTCTGCCTTGGGATTCTTCACATTCTTATTTTCTGTGTTCAAGACTTTCTTCTTAACTCCATTGATTTTATTTGATTTAACCTTCGTAACCATAGATCCTTGTTCCGCCTTGGGATTCTTCACATTCTTATTTTCCGTGTTCATGGCTTTCTTCTTAACTCCATCTAATTTATTTGTTTTAACCTCTATGTTCTGAGATACTTGGTCTTGTCGTGCTTTGCGTTTCTTAATTGCTGAACTGCTCGACTGATTTTCACTGACGGCGTCTTTTACTGGTTGTAGTTTTTCCTGTTTCACCCTGAAATGAAAAAGAGAGTTACAGTACTGTACTGAAGATGGTGAGCAGGGGGAGATTATGCATGTATTTTCAGTGTAGCCTATGCTCTGCAACTAGGAAGGCTAGAAGCGAAAAGATATTGGACAAGATCTCAAATGTTACGTAAGAAGAAATACGGATAGTTGCTGGAAATATGAATGGGTAAAATACAAGGATTCGCTCTGTTCCAATTTTTTATATATTTTTTCCTAGATCACTTTATATAGCTGTTTTATAACATTTAGAGTTGTTTTTAGATGGGGGAAATCACTTGTTCTGCCCATATCCCTTACCCAACAATCTTGGGGGAGGCATTGGGAACCGGGGGTTTTGGGTGGGGGAAAAACGCGTAAAGTTAGGACACATTATTGTTTGTTGATTTGGAATTCGAAAATGAAAAAATGAATTTGAATAAGAGGGGAAAGGAGGATAAATGTATAAAAATTAAAAGAACCCTACAAAAATTTGGGTAAGTTAGATGTCTATTATCCAACATAATATTATATACCTTTTTGCAGGAGGTTGTAACTTAGATGATCTTGTTGATTGTTGCCTTGGATTCTCATTTTTTGCCACTTTACGTTGAATTAACTGAGCAGAAAACATCACAATATCTTGAATATGAAACTCTGAATAATTATGAGTGTACTGAACTTGTAATAATAATGTATAATATAATTTTTCTATATTGACAATTCCACGTGTTTCTGATAATCATGAAAAGTAAATATTGTTTGGGTTTCACATTTACAACGGAACCTCCTCTTTTTTTTTTATCTTTAAGAAAATTTGTAGAAAAATAGAACTAGAAGAATAAATACCCCAAATAAAAAGGAGTTTACACAACACATAAATCAAAACAACTATAAGGAAAGTGCAGTTTAATCAAAATATACATGATAGCTGTAATAATGTAATTAAAAAAAAATGTAATGTAAATAAACCAAACAGACAGTCAGACACAGACCATCTCAATCAGGGTAAACATTTTTTTTTTTGGTAAAAGTCAAGCTTTTGTCCATAATCTGCTTTCGATTTAAGGTTTTCATAATGCGATTTTTTTTTTATAGTGTGTTTTGAACTAAGTTAATTTATTATTCAAGACCGTCGCAAATTAATGTTTTGGGAGATATCACTTCCCTGCCCCCCCCAACCCACTCTCCATAAATACTTCATGGAAAATATGCATATAAGTTCCATGCGGCAAATGTGTGCAATTTATGTATATTTTAGGGTAATTCTGCATAAGAGGTCCACCTGGATTGTTCCCACATTTTATACATTTTCATGCATATTTTTACTTGTTCTATTGATTGCTGCCCATAATATTTAGAGGAGATAACTTTTTTTTACCCTGACTTGACTTGACCTAACCTAACATAAGTTAACCAAACCAAACCAAAACCAACCCAGGACCAAGGCAGACTACCGGGACCTAACCTGGGCAGACTACCGGGACTGTCCAATGTTTACAATTGCAGGAAAACATTGGACTTAGGTTCTGGACAGCTGAAATTTTCCATATGCTACTATACCAAAAATAAGTGCAACCTCCTCTTAAATTCATTACACATGAACATATTACATTCCTCCGCAAATGCCCCATTTCCAATTGGGGCATTTTGAAATTAGCCTGACCATACATAACCTAACCTAACCTAGACTGCATCAGACTACCGGGACCTAACCTGGGCAAACTATCGGGAAATAGCGGTGGTAAAGTACAGGAAATGACCGGGGCATAATACTGGGACCTAGCCGTATCTGGCAACACTGCTACAAAACGGTAATTCTTTCAATAAATACCCAAATTGGTCAGTAGCTTCCTTTTCTGCGGCTCTTCTTAATTTCAACAGTGCCATATTCAAGAACATTCACTCATGATGTATACAATGGGGTGGTACTGGTATGACGACTCCATAGACAAATAACAGAGCCATCATATCGGTAACTTTCCATTGTCAACACCATGGATGTTCTATCATACGGTCCACAGTACCTTTGAACCATGTAGCTGAAAAGAAATTGAAGATTTTTCTCCAATTACTAATATGAGTCCCTAACACACTTTGCAGAGAGAACAAACATACCACACCATGCAGGAGGATGTGTTGCACTCGGAGGACAACTTCAAGGAGGTATTTAAATATTACAAAAGGAAGGAGCCACCTCCTGACCTTGACGAGGTGTTGGAAGTTGACAGCTTGATGGTAAAGTGATAAAAAGTTATTGTTGTTTTGGGGGTAGATTCATGATGGTAATTTTGTAAAGTGATAAAGAGTGATTATTTTGGAGGGTTGTTTCTCACTCCCAGTACTCTACAGAATGAGGATGCTACTTGTCTCACCATACAGTACTTTTGTTTTCCAGCTAGAATCTTGCTGCTATCCATAATAAGCATTAAAAGAGGAATGGCTTCAACTTCATATTTGATTGATCATATTTACAAAAAACAATTACAACTTGTACTCAAGGTCTCATAAATGCAGCTCTGCATTGACACTTGACCATGGAAACAGTATTGTACGGTACTTCAAAATTGCAATATCAATTATTCTTGATCTGCAGCTTGATCAAGATCAGCTGTAGGTTCAATCTGCAACACAATATTTTTGAGCCTCAGCCAGGGATACTTTACAGTAATACAGTACAGTATTTAACAATTTAATCACAATTATTATTGTTTTTGGAGCAGATTCTTTCCATAAAATAATATACCCTCACTAATGCACAACTGGAATTTACAGGAGTCAAGATCCAGTATACAGTACAGTAAGGTAACTGAAATGGATGAAGCAGCAGCAGAAGAAGTTGGCTTGATCCCTCAGACAAACTGGAAAGTGTACGCCCTTCACCAACACCCAGGTCAGCTCTTACAACATTACCTCTTACTACTATTTTATATGGTATGTACATGGTAACTCATTTGATGTAGAAAGTTAACAGATGTGTTGTAGAATGCCATAATTCGTAACAACTATTGTATGATATTTTTTCAGGTTTGTTGGTAATTCGTAACCCATTCACATGCCAGGGCCAGCAGATGTGGATCAAGAGATGCCTGAAGGAGTATCCTTGTGCTGGAAATCCAAATAACTTGTTCTCTCATGGCATCAGTCTCACTGAACACACATGGTGGGAGATGTGCCAGACGTAAGGGCAAGTGTGATGAAGATAGCACAACTTTATTGATATTAGTTTTACTTAATACAGTAATATTATATTTTTAGGGAAGTAACCAGTTATTAGGGAAGCTAAGGCGTAGGGATGTGGCATCCCCATCGCCCACCATTTTTGCGATGGTGTAGTCAGTCTTGTATCCCCTACGGTACAGGGGAGGGAGTGCAGGTTGGGGACCCTGCTTTCTAACAATGACCCTACCAAAGACTCAAATAACCTCAGAGTTAGACCCCTTGCCTGCCATGGGTCCTACACTGGTGCTAGAGCCTCCCCACCCATTGAAAAAGGGAAATGGGGTATTGATGATGATGATGATGCTCATGGTAACCTGTTGTAGGCAAATTAAAGCAGGGTAGTCCTTCAAACTCATTATAAAACACATCCCTATAGTATCATAATCAGGAATCAGAACCTCTTAATTTCTGACAACAGGTTACAACCCTTACATTAGGTAGTGAAATGTGATCATACATGCATAACCACTATTGTTATAAGTAACCCCACAAATGGGTTGCTAAATAGGGATCTAATGTTTCACATATATACAGTACATAGTTTTGTGAACAAGGTTTTTAGCAATTCGCTTCAAAATTTTTATGCATATTCTTTAACAAGATAGAGCAGTTTGTATTAAAATTATTGCACATTGTTTTGGGTGTCTATTGATGACCGCTATAATAGAAATATGATTTCCTAGATTTATGTTTTATATTTCCCTCAGCTGATTATGAAACAGATGTGATCGTAGCTTACCCAATACAGTAATGATTTGTGACGGAAAGGAAATGTCATGAGATTCACACTACAAATCCGTGTTTTCAGGCATATCAACATCATATAGGTCTCACAGTAAATTTGCAGAATGTTGTGTCCATTGTTTCAATGAGATAATGGTCCAGTATGTTTTAGGAGAGAGTACTGTACTTATGTACACTTCCAGATCACTTTGTTAAACCTAGTCTCATTACTATTGTAATGTCCAACATACACACTACATCTTCACTCCCAACTTTGTTCTTTGAACAAACATGGACATCCAGGTAGTCATCCTTATCTTATTTTATTTGCTTCAGCTTATCTATTAAAAAACTATTGACATAGTCTAAAAAATTGTGTTTACCATATAGGTACCAGAATTATAAAGACTGACTCAGTCTGATAATGCCCAATACTAATATGTTTATTATTTACAGATGTACTGTAGCTACAGGGTTGATATATAATTAATATATATCTTCCAGGAGTGAAGGCAAGAAGAGCAGGCTCCACAAAAAGTTGCGTTGGGTCACACTAGGGTACCACCACAACTGGGACACAAAGGTCAACTTATTCTTCATGATCCTTATTTGCTCCTTCAATCCCTTATGACAATCTAAATCATCAGACACTAATCTAAGAATGCTACCTGTTACTCCAACTTGTATATACTGAATTGGTATTCTGAAACACTAGTAAGCTTTTCAACATCAGTAGTGACTTCTTCTAACAGCAAAAACTTGTCAGATTGTAGTCAGAGAAGAGGGAAAAATTATCATTTATTGTGTGAGGGTTAAACCTTAAACAGTAAGTAATGACATTATCAATTAGTTGATCTAACCCATAATCAAAGGCTCGAGTCTTCTATAATATACTGTTCTGTACTTGAAATAGTGATGAAAAATTTAAAGAACTGTATGAAAAGTAAATTGCCATCTTTTCATGGTTAAGGGATCTGGCATTTGGAGGCTGCTAAGATCTCCAAACTATCTTACAAAAGACTCGCTGAGCATGGGTGCTGTTTCAATGCATTTTTTAAAGCAGTGTTTCACAAATTTCTTTGGCTATCACTCGAAACACAGTATTACAAGGAGCCTGGCAACCTTGATACAGTAACCCATAAGCAGATCATGGTCTTCTTGGGCCATTAACCTGAAGATCCTCTGGGTTATCCTTTTGTATAACTGTAACCCCACCAATTGGCATGAGTGCTTGATACATTTTCACTATAGTTTGCCTGGTAGACCAGTCTTTGACATTACTGTTGTCGACCAATTTTTAGCCCTGTGGGTTCAAATGTTTAGCCATGCAAAGATGGACAGACACAAGCACAGATTTACTTGACTATTTCATGCAATATCATAACCTCAATTTCTAGCTTCAGTCATGGTGTTGACAAGACAAACTCACTTGAACACTTCAGGAATACAGCGAGAGCATGCGGGGAGAGATGCCACACATGGTGGTCAAACTGTGTTCCGTGGTGGCAAGAGCTCTTGGGTTTCCTAACTTCACTGCTGAAGCTGCCATAGTCAACTACTATCACCTAGACTCCACCCTGGCCCCACACACTGACCACTCTGAACCCTGTGTCACTGTACCTCTATTCTCCTTCAGGCAAGTTTAACAACAGAACATTCCTTCAAGCCAAGTCATTTGTATGAAAATACTGTACCTTGTTTCCAGGAAACAAAGGGTTATAGAATAATCATTCCTACTGTCTACATGTACACTATACTTAAATTTAGCTCAATAAGACTTACACTGTGGATTATCCCATGATGGGATACTCTTATGAAGGAGTGATGTATCAGCACTATTAATAGATGAATCTATATACTGTACTTTATATTCTAACCTAGTCTTCATATACAGTACAATACTGTATTAGTAGTTGCCACACTAATCTCAGTGTTCAACTATTGAATACACAACAAAATACATTATGCATGCCCTATAATATATAAGAGTCTCCATATTAAAACTAATCAAATCACAAATTTCTCAGTTCTCTTTTATATCCAGGTTGATGGAATTATTAATACTGTACTGGCAAGAATCAAACCACACAAACCACTCCCACCCAATCAATAAGCAATTAATCTGCATTACTGGATTCATTCTATACCCATAACCCCAATTTTTGCTTTTATTGCAGTTTTGGCCAAAGTGCTGTGTTCCTCATTGGTGGTGCCAGCAAAACAATGCGACCAACAGCTCTCTTCTTGCACAGTGGGGATGTATTGGTGATGTCTGGACCCTCACGTCTGGCTTACCATGCTGTCCCCAGGGTGCTCCAAGCCACACACCACCCATGGATAGATGGAGGGAAGGAAGAGGAGGGACATCAAGAAGAAACAAGGCGAGCTGTGGGAGTCTCTGGAGAAGGATGGAAGCAAGAGGAGGGTATGGAGGGAGATGGGAGGAGACAAGTGGAAAGAAGAGAACAAATGCATTCATGGAAACTTAGGGACGAGTCTTACTGTAAGGAAAATACAATAGAAAATTTTAACATTACACAACCTAAAGGTGAAATAACAGATGTATCCATAGAGAATCACGCTTTTAATTCCTTGAGGCAAGCAGAAAGTACGAAACCGCAAAAGGGAATGAAAGCTGATAATATATCTGCTGTAAAGGAGAAGAAAAGTGATAAGAGTCATTACATTACTGACAACCCTGAAGAAGGAAATAATGAAATATCCAGAAAAAAATGCTGCAGTGAACGTAATTCCCGGAGAGATGACCCTTTTTCTGGGCTTAGCGTAGTTCCAGTCTTGAACGGCACTGAGACTAACAATGAAATCCTGGAGTATGTTAAATGTAGTCGGATTAACCTAAATGTTAGACAGGTATTGGCTACTTCAATGGACCAGCTCCCCTGACACATATTGTAGTTATAGAGAAATAAATGGAATGCATTACTGGGGTGTATTATTATACAGTATATCACTTATAACCTGCAATCTTCTTTGGGCATGAACTTGATTGTTGCCATCAAATTTAGTTTGTCTTTAGTTTATGAACCATGAGGCTCTAATTTATAATTTGCAAACTTTGGTGTTGGTGGAAATCTTTTTAGAATTTTAAAAGATTTTTTAACTAGTAG
Organism: Petrolisthes manimaculis; assembly: GCA_034508575.1. Lineage (NCBI taxonomy): Eukaryota > Metazoa > Arthropoda > Malacostraca > Decapoda > Porcellanidae > Petrolisthes > Petrolisthes manimaculis. The sequence continues at coordinate 42,259 of JAWZYT010003688.1, read as the reverse complement.
ATCACAGTGTGGTGTTGTGGAAGGTGTCTGTTTTGTCTCAGTGCCTGTGGTTTCCGGAGTTCCATAAGGAGTGTCATACAACCTTGTTTTTTAATACTTTTACTTCTGACTTGGTATTGACCTTGAAATTAAGCTAATATCGTATGCCGACGATACAACTCTTTATTCCTCTATTCATTCATCACATAACAGAGAAATTGCAGCATCTTTGAATAGAGGTAGAATCTCTTCCTGGTGTCAACTTTGGGACATGAAGCTTAATGCTAACAAAATGCACTCCACCACCATTATTAGATTCCATACCGTACATACTACATTGGATCCACTTCACCCAAGACTGCATAAATTTCGGGTGAACATATTGAGGAAGTACAGTACCTGTAGTTATACTTTGCGTTTGTTGTAAGTGACTTGATTCAAAACTTGCGTAATTGAGATTTTATTATAATTTATGGTTAAAGTTTCTAAGTATGCCTTGTAATGTATTTTAATGAGAGTAAGCAAACATGTAGCTAATAATATACACAATACCGTCATGAAGATTTCAGTTGGCGGTTGCATCTGGTGTATGGTGTAACTGAAAATCCCAAGATCTCAACAAGTTTCCCTAGATCTGTAGACAATTCCCAAGATAATAACTTAGAACCAAAGGCTGCCAGGGTTAGGACTAAGAAGGACGCCAGGGTTAGGATCAAAGAATGCCAGGGGTAGGATCGAATGTCTAGGTTAGGTTAGGTTAGGTCAGGTTGGTTCAACTGGCTGTAAAAATTTCAGGTAGAAATTCCCTAGATATTGGGGTATTTTTTGTACTGCTGTTGCTGGCAATATTTAGGAGGAATCAGTTGCTCAAGATTTATCAACACTGTATTGTCTGTCCCCTCCTTAAATTGTAATCACCCCGACCCTCACTAGTCACTAACTTACATATTCTAGACTACAGTAGGACCCTATATTTGGTACAGTACAGTACGTACATTCTTCTGACACTTGCACCAATTGTATGTACCCTTCGGACCCACAACCACACATACACACAATGAACTAGGTCACCACCACTCCATCAGTCACGTGGCGCATAAGTCTTAATTTCTTTTTTCCTTTCCAAAGTTGACTGTGGCTAGAGGACAGCTGGCAGAATGGTAACAGGTTAATGCCCATACTGCAAGTACAATGATTACAATATAATCTCTCGTAATATACAATAATGACGTCATTCACAAAATAACAGTTATTAATATTTTCTCTCTGTCGATCTCACCTTTAATTAATTGGTTAGGTCTTCCCCTCGCATCCTTTCTCCCACTTCACTCACGTAAACACATTCACCTTTGGCCTACTCGTGAGCCATTATCCAGGTCTGCTTCAAATAGCCTGTTGATGGAGTAATAAACGAGCTCCAAGCAAGTAGGCAATGAGACAGGATACTGCTGACCTACAGTTGTAAGTTGGTTCCAAACATCATAATGCTTATCTTGGTTCGTGATGTAGTGTACATAATTTCGTCATCTTATCGCCTTCCATTCCTTAAAATTAATTAACTGGGTTAGCCATCTCCTAATAATTATTCTTCACACACATATCTCTACTCGACACACGTCCAGCCCTTCCTCATTTGTTCTTATAATAGTCCGTTTATACTCCACACTTTTTTTTTTTAATGTTCCGACACTGGACAGAGGTTTCATCCAGACCGATACCGTGGCCCAACATGAGGGGGTTGAGTTGACGTAAGGTGTTGTATGATTATAGTTTGATATGATATTGATTTATTTGCATGATGGAAGGAAAGTGTCGGTGGTTATTTGTTTGTGGCTGTACATACATACATAGACGTGCAAGGTTGTTATTTCTCTCGTTTCTTTTTATCCTTTTCCATATTCTTGTCCTTTGTGTGTCATAGATTCATAGATGCTTTTACTGTTAGGATGAGGTGACTTTATTGTGTATTATTAGGATGATGTATCTTTAATTAGGATTATGTCACTTTATTGTATGTTATTATTAGGATGTTGGTGTATGTGTTTTATGAGGATGATGGTGAAATGGCTTGTATATATGTTATTATTAGGATGATGTAATTTTATTGTGTATTATTAGGATGACATTACTTTAAATAGGATTATGTGACTTCATTGTGTGATATTAGGATGATATGGTGAATGTGGTTTGTGTGTTATTAGGATGATGATGAATGTTATTTGTGTAATATTATTTAGGATGATATAGTAAATGTGGTTTGTGTAATATTAGGATGATATGGTGAATGTGGGTTTGTGTGTGTTATATTAGGATGATGGTGAATGTGGTTTGTGTAATATTAGGATGATATGGTGAATGTGGTTTGTGTGTGTTATTAGGATGATAATTTAAGTGGTTTGTGTAGGCTTACAACAAGTTCTGAAGTTCACCAAATAAACAAAAGAATATGACATATGTATGTACTGTATGTACCCTAGAAGCTTGCCACCCACATTTTTCAGGACATACAGGCAGGATATGAAGCACGAGAGACTAACTGATAGACATGCACTCACTTTACTGTTGCTCATCAGTCCAGGGTTCAGAGAATAATTCAGTCAGTCTGTCGGGTGCAATCTAGGAACCGCTTGCATACGAATTAAGCTAGAGGTTGAAAGAACTATTGATTGTTACGATTTAAAGTTCTTCAGAATGTGTTTGTCTTGATTTCTTATGATGGGGAACTGATCTGAGAATCAATATTATTGTTGTTGTTGTTAATGAGAAGTGCATGATCGACTGTTATAAATTTCTTTTGGCTGTGACTATTGGCTTCACAAAAAATACCCTCATTTTCAGTTGTGCGTTTACGAAGATCAATGAGTTTCAGTGTATTGAATGGCTTAAAGGTTAATATGAAATCGTATTAGCACGTTTGTATGTCTTTCCTCTTCATCACCGTTCTCCAGTCACGAGTGATTTGTTTCTTTCCATACACAATTACACATGCAGGCGGCCCTCAAACAAACCTCTGAAAAGTGGAACAAAGGAAGCCATACAGTTTGACTAGCACAGAAGGGTGGCAAATGACCTAATAGTGATACCTTGTTAACGTGGAACAATTATTCAGTGATATTCACGGTAAACAAACTTACTACATAGTACCGTACCTAATAGTTGACATTTTGAAACATTAAGTGAAAATTGAAAAATTCGAATGGAATTTTTTTTTTTTTTATTAGATATAATTTTAGTGTGACACATAATTCGACAAAGAAAATACACCAAATATAGGGCCACGTACAGTACATAATTCTAATGACTGTAATCTTATAAGCTACTGCATGGTTAAATAGAGTACAGTACAGGAAGGGAGTTTCTTTACTCCCATGGGGTCCCTCTATCTATACCCTAGCACACACCTTGTTTTAGTATTGGAAGAGAGTTGTGAAGGAATGAGGATAAAATATATATAGACGAAGATGATTATTAGATGACTGGCCAGGAATGGTTATTGATACAATTATATCTTCTATTGGATCTTCTCTGCTTCTCTTGACCCTGAAAAACCGAGTAGGCTATAGACCGTCGATAGTGTTAATGATTAAGGTAGTCGTTTTATATCGAGGAACTGGAGGGTTAATGATTCCTCTCAACGATGCCATGGGACAGCTAGAAACCACTATTAGTAATATACAGTAACAGTATATTTAGCACGTCTGTTTCCTGGCATACTAAGGGGGAATCAGTCGCCCTCAATGTCACCCAAAACAAATAACTATATAATATTATAATCCTCTTTAGAACCTGTTAATTGTCATCCAGTTCCCCCTCTGTATCGTAGACGACATACGAGGCTCTGACTAGGCTATACGATGGCAAGAATAGCGGGAAATAGGGCCGCCACTTCCTAGCGCCATTCAACCTATTCATATTTTAGGTGAATTGGGAAGGGAGGAAAAGGAAGAGGTAGCGCCTTTAAAGTACACTGGTGGTAAATGGGGAGCAAGTGATTCATCCAAACTATTCCAAGCAACAGGACGCCATTCTATTTGTCCATATCGTCCTGTTTTCTGGCATAATTTGGAGGAATCAAGGCACTCCAATGTACCAAAAGTATACTATCCCTTTAACTGTAACCGAAAAGCGATCGAGAATTTGTACGACACATATGATCTAATTACTTACTTTTAGTGGGGGAAGGAATTATTCATGACCATTACAGATCTATAGTGAACGACGACAAACGTGTGGAAAACAAAAATAAAAACACACACAAAAAAACATGTGGATCGATTCTCTTCCCAGCCCTGCCATGGATAAAGTCAAGAAATATTATATTGCCATAGCGGCCATCATTCTCTTCTTGGTCATATGTATTACTGTGAGTATTGTGGTCAACCAGAGAGCATCGACGTCCTCCGGGTCCGACTCCTCACCACAATATACCTGCCACACCAACAACAACACCTCATCTCTCACTCCCACAACAGCAGGTCAGTAGGAGTTTATTATTAATGTAGGGGCCCGGGGGTAGTAGTAGTGTAGTACATACAAACAGTCACGAGCACTAATACGTACAGCTTTGGTGTGTGTGTAGTAATTTGATTCTCATGGATTCTGTCTACTTGTATTGTACGTATAGGTGCATGCCTCTTGATTGACGCTACGGTGCAATTAATAATTAAAAAAAAAAGTATCCTGGCTACACAGACACGTCAATAAAAATACCCCCTACATCGTCGTCAACTCACAAAATACTCCAAGATGCTGTGAGTGACGGCGTAGCTGCATGCCTTCTCCTGAGAGTGACTTGTATAAAAAAATAAAGAGTGTCGTCATCTATTGGGGCAGAAGAGAAGCTACGGTATCAATTCAACATCACCACGAAGCTTCACTGTCCCATCTATAGTGTGACACTCAATAAATTACTGACAACATATATATTCCCGAGGTTGAGGTATAAGAAAATAAAATATAATAAATAAAAATAATAGGTGCTTGCATTACTAACAATAAGAATCTCCCCTGAATTAATTACAGGTAACAGATCTACCACCACCAACACGGACAACAGGTGTGACGTAGAGGGCAAGTTGCAGGTTGATAGGTCCTGTACCATACAAGTCTGTCAACAAGGATGCCTGCGACTATATCAAGGTTAGGTTAGGTTAGATTGGTTATATATTTGGTTAGGCTATAGGTCAGGTTTGGTTGGTTATAGGTTAGGTTAGGTTAGGTTGGATTAGGTTATTGGTTAGACTCGTTATAGGTTGGATAGATTTGTTATAAGTTAGGTTGGGTTAGTTTATAGGTTAGGTTGGGTTAGGTTATAGGTTGGATAGATTTGTTATAAGTTAGGTTGGGTTAGTTTATAGGTTAGGTTGGATTAGTTTATAGGTTAAGTTAAGTATACAAGGTGATTCAACATTTCATTCATAAATTAAGGACACATGCAGTGATCGTGTATAAAAACTGGAGGCTTCTCTGAGTCCTCCTAATTATGCCACGAAACAAACTCCTTAGAAGGCTTAGTAGATATTTATGAACATAGTCGACACCTTTTACTGAATGTTATTATTATTTTTTTTTTTTTGGGGGGGGGGGAGATTTAACAACAAACCGGGAATGTTGATAAAATTTAATTACACAGTGAAAGGGATAATTATACTGTAGGTGATATTTCGTGATAATATTTGAAAAACTCCCTAACCTCCAATTTTCTGACTACATCACATGGTCCCTTAATTAAATTGAATGATGATCTGCTTGGATAACTTTAAGCAGAAATGTATAACTATAGCCCACATAGTTTAGCTGTTACACTACATTTATGATATTGTATTAATGAGGGCAAAAGGTGAAGACAAGAAGAATGTTTATATACAAATTTGGTAATCTATATATTTATTCTGGCTCGTGACTGTTCTTCTCTCTCTCTCTCTCTCTCTCTCTCTCTCTCTCTCTCTTTGTACTACTCCACCCCCTCTCTCTCCGTCTCTCCATCCTCTCTCTCTCTCTCTCTCTGCACATACAGGAACCGAGGCCTCCAACATAAGCATCTCAGAGTTGTTGTCCCATACGTGTTTGGTTTGGGTAAAGAGCCGTCAGACCTGGTCCTCGGCTCGATCCAACTGTATTGACCTGGGAGGTGACCTGTACGTGGCTGGGGACTTCGCTGGAGCCACTGATTACCTGATGGGGTCCTCGCATAGTGGTGGGTTATACACTAGTCGGCAACTTAATTAAGGGGGAAGTTTTGTGTTGGTAAATCTGGAACAATTTAACTGCATGAATCCTCCAAACTATTCCAAGCAACAGAACACCATTAATTATGCTCATCTGGTCCTGTTTCCTAGCATACTTTGGAGGAATCAAGGCACTCCAATGTACCAAAAAAGAGTTACCAACTGAAGTTTGTTCCATTTCCTTCCTTCCTGCGTATGTACAGTCGTGGTCAATAATAATCATACACATAAATTATGGGTATCTCAAACAATTTACTGTCTAATATTTCCACTTTCACATATGATGTTATTGTTTTAAGTAGTGTGTAGCTGCTTGTATTAAATCAAAAGATGGTAGTTAACCTGTTTATTGAGAAATTCATCATCTATGAAACAGAGGGAATTATAAGCTGTCAAACCCTTACGAGAATTACCCCTATATGGATGATTATATTTGACCGCGACTGTATATGGTATAGTGATGGTGTAACTCAATTTAAATGAAGAGATGATCGATATATGGTTCTCATATGGTAAATTGAAGATGGTTTTAGAACAGACATTGATTTAGAATGCAATTATCTGCATGCATGGTCATATTAGCATTATTAAGTACATGAGAATTTATGGTGCTGACTAAACATGGGTGACTTTCTTAATAATTAAAGGGATAATACGGTATACAAATAAATATAATGGTATATCAGAATATTTCAATTTATTAAGTTCATGGAAGCAGTGTGTGTGTGTGTGTGTGTGTGTGTAGGGATTATTGGTGGCAACTGATTTCTCCTAAACATTACGGTATATCGTAAAGTAAACTCGATCCTGTCTCTCTCTCTCTCTCAAATGTGACTGTTTCTCCCCGTTTCTCTTTAACATACATAAACCTGACTGATTCTCTCCCTCTCCCTCTCATACCCAAATCTGACTTCTCCCCTCTCTCTTTAACATACATAAACTTAACTACTTCTCCCCCCCCCCCCCCCCTCTCTCTCTCTCTCTCCCTCTCATACCCAAATCTGACTGCTTCTCTCTGCCTGTAGTGGTGTGGGTGGGAGCAAGGAATCGAACCTGGCTAGATGGACGTACAGTAACGGAGTGGCACAGCAGACAACCCGATGAAGACCCAACATATTGTACTTGGCTCTCACCTCGACGAAAGGGACTCTATGATGTGAATTGTCAACATTTTGCACAGTCCCTATGTCAGATGAAAGTGTATTATGGTTAACTAAATATATATATTATATGTGTGTATGTATGTTTACTCCCACCCCCTGTGTCGGATGTATAAAACCGTTGTACTCCCTGTGTTAGATGTCTACCTTACTTTCTGTGTCGGATGTGTAAAGCCTACTCCCTGTGCCAAATGTGTTCCCTACTTCCTGTGTCATATAAATACTCCCTGTATCAGATGTAATACTCCCTGTATAGATGGAAACGAACCCCATTGTAGGTGGGACCCCCCTCCATACACACACACACACACACACACATGCAACTTATAATTATAAAAGTGCAGTTGTTTTACTCTTGATTCTTGTGTCACAGAAGTAGAGGTATACATAATATGTGGTTCATGTTGGGATTCTATTACATGAGTATCAGTATTTGTCTGTTCAACACACTCATTAGTACACTCAATAGAATCAGTAAGATGTATTGTCCAGACGTGTACACTTCACGTACAAAATCAATCTCTCAATCTCTCTCTCTCTCTCTCTCTCTCCAAATGCAAAATATTTCATCACTATATCATATATGTATATATTTTGTTTGCCACGGAATCCTTGAAAAGTCTTCACGGCAACATAGTTTGAGAACCACTGGCTATAGTATAATATAGTATTGAGTTGTTCATTATATTATTAGGGTTAGCATTGTTTACTTTTTTGGGATCATGTGAAGTAGTCCGCTAATAGGATGAACACATATACACACTTTCACAAACTGTATAAATAGATAATATGATGCTATGAACCAATAAACACAACTGATTCCCGAACTGAACAGGAATTTTTATCCTCAGCAAAAAAATAAAAAAAATAATCCCAGTTCCCACCTTTAATTAAGAAGATAGTTTATACTTTTGGTACAGTTGAACAAGTATTATTAAAGTGCAAGAAAAATAATGCTGTTTTCTGTTGTTTGGAAATTTATAATAATTTGGAGGATTTTCAGTTGCTCCAGATTTACCAACACAAAGTTTCCCCCTTAAATTTTACTTACTACACCACTTACTTTGTCTCTCTTGTCTTTTGTCGGTGCATGTGGTCTCAGAGGTATTAGGCTACGGTTTGGTGTGAGAGACAGAACGAAAGATAAACCAAAGCAATGTGTAGTAGCTAATTGGATACAGTACTTGCTTATACTACGTACATTTCTTTGTCTCTTTTGTCTGTTGGATTAGTGCATGTAGAGAAAGAGGTATTACTGTTTGGTGTGAAAGACAGACAGAAAGAAAAAGAGGCCAAAGCAATGTAGTAACTAAGTAAGGTACAGTTGCCCACACACGAATCTGCTACTTGCGAGATACCTACAACAGGAAGGAAAGTGAGCAAAAAATATAGTTTGTTGACAAGCAGATAGTAATAATATTTTACTGTCTGCCTGTCAATAAATTACATTTATTTTCACTTAAATTTCCTTTCGTTGTAGCCACCTCACAAGTAACGGGCCATACGAGCTTCATGTGTGGGCAACTGTACACTCGTGATACATAATTTCTGACCAGAGTTGTGAGCAGCAGAAAACTTCGAATCGCCTGCATGTATTCCTCATTTCCCCCACTCACTACACATAATATTATAGAGGCTGAGTTCGAATGTAGAGCATGTGTGTGTGGTACAGTACCTGCCTTTCGTCTCTGCAGGTCAGGAATTACGCATCACGAGTGTACAGTACTTTACATCTTGTTTATACTACACTTCTCGGTCTTTCACTGGAATTAAGGGGAGATTCTCTTGTTGGTGAATAGGAGAGAAGGTCTCTGATTTCTTCAAACTATGATAGGAAACAGACGCACTCGAGTGATACTTATAGCTATGGGATTTGCTGTTTCGTGGCTCAGCATGGAGGAATCAGCAGAGACCTACAAAAACAACAACAACAAAATAAACACGAGAAGCCCCACGTGGTATACTGTCCCTCCCTCCCCTCCCCTGCACACTCGAGCATGACGCCATGACCTTTTAAGCCACAACAAGTCATATATTGATTGGGTGTGGTGTTAGTGTCGTCAGTCGTGGTATAGTAGTGGTGGTGGGTAGTGCTATGTACTTGTGTCCTCATATTATACTCATCAACACTTTCATACATAGGTATACATACATTATAGTCGTGGTCCAATATAATCATCCCTATAGGGGTAACCCACGTAAGAGTTTGACAGCTTCATTTTGTTCCTTTTTACAGAAAAAGTGTTTAACGAGAAAAAAACTCATTACACAGATAAACAACAAAAAAGATTTAGCACATTAAACACGTAGGCTACTATGGAGAAGAATATTTAATGTAGTGAGATACGTGAAGACTGACATAAGAAGATATAAAATACACACACACACAGACACCCAAACCAAACACAAGTCCGACATAAAACAAAAACAACACACCCACACACACACCCACACACAACCTTGATCAACCAGACACAACTAATATTAAAAGGTTGAGTGCATAGCTAGTGTAGGCCGGCCAGGATCAGATAACAATTATATAGATGATGTATTACGTGTTCGTCCGAGGCACCCCAGGACAGGCTGGTGTGGACGTGGAGGGACTGGATTCATCACACCACATCGAGAACTACTCTAGTACCCTCGAAGCCCTTGGTTTCCTGGTGGGGGAGGGCGGAGTCATCACCAAGAAGCCAGGGTCCCACGGTAACCTTGATACAGTGACGGGCAGTACGAGAATTCTCCTCCTCCAGCCCTACTTGTTCGCCAGTGATGTGCTTGTTATCCTCAGGGAAGCAGGGTACAAGGTCATCTCCTCTGCTGGCGTCACATCTCCACCCGGTGCTGTGGTCTGGACACTAGAGAAGCATTAAGGTGAGATTCTCTTGATCTCCTTTAATTAAAAGGTATAATAGGATACTGTAGTAACGTACTGTAGTTGGTGGTACAGTATTACTCTTTCAAACAGTTTTTTATTATTATTCTTGTATATTTAAGGGAGTCATCTGTTATTAACAAATGTACAGTATACTGTTGAGGGCTAATACAGTACTGTATGTACATATTCTTTCAAACTATATACCTGTACTATAAAATAAATCTTATTCTCGTCTTCTGAGGCGCAGGCTAGCTACTATAAATTATAGTATAGTAAATTATAGTGTCCTGTCATAGAATGCTACAGTATTTTATTCATTTAAAATATACTACAAAACATATTCCATTCTCGTATAATTATAATACTAATAAAACCAACATATTCTTATATTCTTATTGTTCACAGGTATTCCCGTGGTGAGCTATGTGTACAGTATGAATGGCAATGGTACCGATCGACCACAATGCTGGACACTTCAAGGATATCAGAGACAATGTTAACTCAACCTCAGAATAAGTAAGTCCTCAATCAATCTTATTATAATCTTATACCAATCGAGGCTTTATAATTAAGGGACCCTGTGATGTAGTTAGGAAATGAGTCCTTCAAATATTGCTACGAAAAACCACCTATATGGAAGGAGCTTGTTTTGTGGCAGTCAGGAGAAAAATCAGCTAGGAATGTTTTGGAGGACTCAGTTGCTCCAGATTTACCCCCAATATTGCACTATAATAATACCCCCTTAATTAAGATAGAATTGTAACTACAGCTCAAAGTCACATCCTATTTGGTTAGTCATGCATTGTAGACAGAGAATGGGTAAAAATATAACTTGCCTATTTATAAGGGGAGTAGGCAGCCTAACTTGTTGTGGGCAAACTGGAGCGGTAGCAGGCTTATTCGGACCTTGGCTGATTCGGACCAGGCTGATTCGGACCATTTAATGGCTGATTCGGACCTTTAGTCAGGCTTATTCGGCCCTTCATATGATTGGCTGATTCGGACCATTTAATGGCTGATTATATATATATTATATATAATATATATATATATTATATTATATATAAAACCTAAAACTAAAAATTGTAGTTATAAAAATTAACACCCTTGTTAGGAAGTCCTTCATTCACACCGGTGCATATATACCTGAACATTTCTTCAGCAACTGACCAGTTGTTATTTTCTTTTCATTGTAGTCCTCCCATTGTTTCATGAGGCGACCTTGTAGCTTCCTCACCTGTTTTCTTTGGTATCTCTTTAATTTACCTTCTTTTACAAGCTGCACCTGATTTGGTATTTCATTTGCCTCTGAGTACAACAGAGATATTAACAAATAAAATGGGAGGTTACCTTTTTTGGCTCTTCTGTTCAACTTATGATGCCACCCTTCCACATCGTTGTTTGTGCGAATACTGCGCCCAAACACTGACCAGTTCTCGGTTTTCCACACAGGACTCTGCAACCATGTCTGATCAACGTAATCCATGAACTCCCTAACTGGCCCAATTACACCCACCTTGCATGAAAGTTCATCAAAGGTTTCCTTAATATCATCATGGGGCAAAAATGGTAAAGCAAATACTTTCCTTACTAATTTATATACACTATCCCTTTTACTGTATGAGGTTTGAAGCCCTAGTTCCTGCACTTTTCGCCATAGTGCTTGACCAAAATGGAAAGCACATCCATAAATTACAGGGTCATCAAACACCGACCTCAGAATCAGCCATGACAAAGGTCCGAATCAGCCATGACAAAGGTCCGAATCAGCCAAGACAAAGGTCCGAATCTGGTCCGAATCAGCCAGGGTCCGAATAAGCCTGCATTCACTGGAGCACCCGTAATCCTTCAGAGTCTGTCATACAACACACACATCTTTATAGTCTCACAGGGAGGAATTCTGTATCCTGGCATAGTTGGAGGAATCGGTAGCCTTCTAATTTCCCATAATACGTTACTTCCCTTAATTCAATGCCCTCACTCTTTCTCCTGATCGATTACTTTCGTTTTGTGGGGTTCACGGGGAAAAAGTAGGCAATTCCCTTATTTCTTTCATTGGTACCTTCTCTTTTCATGATACTCCATGTCTCACTTCTCTCTCTTAATTATTTGACAGGTCGTGGGAAATGGAAGGAAGGGAACCATATGCAGCTAACCTACAATACTTCACCTTTACTAGCGAGACCTCATGCAGTCACTCCCAGCCCCAACAATTTGCTCTCATCTACGTCAGCCCAAAAACTTCACATGCCCAGGGATTACGTACGGTTGCCTCCACTTGTAACGAGCACAGCATCCGGGAATCACGTAATGCAATTTCAGATGAACAATAATTATACTTTCCTTGCGTCCTTATTGTAGATACTTTAACAGGAAGTGAGTTTTGTCCATTCATTTCCTATCAATATGAGTAAACAAACACTGCCACGTACAGTAATTAGTCGGCAGCAAAAGTCGTGTTGCCTCACTCAGTGTTTCTTGAATAAAAACATAAAGTATAATCATGGAACCAACATATTTACCATACAGAAATACAGCATCCAGTGGGAAGATTAGTACACTACTCTGGGTTTTCATTTTACGAGGCAGTGAAGCTTATATTTCCATATTGTATTTCATGACTTGACAGATGTGGCGACACGATCGACATTTGCCGTCGACTGTATTGTAGTACACTCAGCCCCAAATCTGAAGCAGACTATTTTTAGACAACAGCCTACCCAAACCATCACAAGGCTACACACATCTTGAACCAATGGAGGCTTTGGATGAGCTGTCGTCCAGAAAACGCCTGCTTCAGATCTCGGGCTTCGACTCAAGTGGGCTAGGGACCAATGACTATAAAAAGGATGATAGGAAAGCTCATTAATCACTACTATGAACCCCCTTCAAGGAGTTTCACAAGCCGCATGTAGATGGCGCTGGCTGTTGTAGTAGTGTGTCGTCTGCAAAAAAAGAAAAAAACAACAGAGCCAAGAGTTAACGGCGATATGTATATTTCGGTTCCTTTACACTTAACCCAATAATTCACTTAAAACCAGATACATTGAATGATATGAATTACTCTATATAATGCCTGTGGTCACTGTAAGTTATAATTTGAGTAAACATAAGGATGTAGTGAATTAATTATGTAGGTGTTATTATATATTTCCGATAGAAATGTGCGACGAAATGTAAAGCGTGTTTATGTTAGTGCATAAACATAATTTTATTTGTACTGCATTTATGTCTTGTACATGCATGATCTTGTGTGTTGTTATACAGTACTGTACTGTGTTACATAGTTCTTAGTTGTGTGTGTTTTTATTTCATATACCTTTATTGGGATGTTGTAGGCCTACTTGTACAGCATGTCGTTGGTTGCTATGCTACATCTGTGACAAAATTATTTTCCCCAATAAAACAATTATTTGTTTAAGGTTGTGTCTTTATTCCTGTCATAATTCGTCTGGAGTTTAGTATGATACATGTGAACCAGGCCCAAACTTGCACACCTAATACGCAGGTATGTTTTTATGATGATAAAAGTAATTGGTAATATAAATGTGTGTAATTGCAATTTATTAGGTGTTGCAAACTCCAACAATTTAGACAGTCATTATGTAGCCTAATGATGTAGGTATTTATGTAACAGGTATTATTACAATTATGACTTTCATTTAGCCTACTCTCAGTGCATAACATGCACAAACAAATATTGAAAATCAGGCGGATTATGCACAATAGAAGTTAGGCATTGATTAAAATTAGAGGAGTTAGTCCTGTACTGTAGGCTACATTAGTTATGAGATTTTATATAAGTTACTCCTGAAATTTTAATTATCTACAATTTAGATAAGTTACTCCTGAAATTTAATTATCTAAGCAGTATATAGATGGCGTTGTCGGCCGTTCGTGAGGTTCCAGTTTGTGCTTTGTTTTGTGATTTTCTATTGGTCGAGAGGAGAGCTTTCCTATCATTCTTGTATAGTCATTGCTAGGGACTATAATATGAGTAGCTCCGTGGGAGAACGAACCAAGCGCCACCTCCCCCCAAACACTGATTTCGTGTTCAAACGGTAGAACAAGGCTTCCCTCACCACACTGTGTGAGTTGGATTTTTCTCCCTTAATGTCAATAGAGTCGAAAATGCTATACAATGGACTTGTGTCTCTGTCCCAAAGATGTGTAACAAAATTGTAGTCAACTCCTCCCTGGGAGAAGAATCCAACCGACCACAACTGTGAGCCAGCCTACCAGAGCGTCAGCTGTGATCACGTGACTCTGACGTTTCAGTCAGGCAGCCAATGGTGGAAGCCTTTTGCCGTGACGTATACAGCGCCCAGCCACTCACCTTGCAAGATTTTTCCCTCACCCCTCAAGGCCTTCATCAGTTTATTCTCCCTCTGGCAGTATTCACATCCATTGGATTTTATCATAATTTCAGTGGTTATCACTATGGCATCTCATGATTCAGAGAATAATCCTGATAGCCCCCAAGCTATAGATGTTCCCAGTGTATCTAGTGAGAATGAGAGTGAGGTGGAGCAGGGAAGAGGTAGAAGAAAGCCTCGAAAGATGAAAGAGTGGGGAAGTGTCATCCAAAGTAAAACATAACCTTGGTCAGTCATACGTAAGCAGTAAGCTATAAAACAAAAAAATAGGTCTCTGTACTTGTTATTGGAAATCCATGCCGTGATGGGTGCTTTAGAAAAGTGACAGAGGAAGGTGTTAATAAAATCTTTAGTGAATTTTGGGCACTGGTGTCCTACGACACCCAGAAAGCTTACATTAAAAAAATGGTGAGCTTACTGCAACTAATCTTGGGGGATGGGGGAGGATAGGGATACACATGAACATGCAACAATAATCTGTCAATCCATACAAAATAGTACTGTTAATATGTTTACAACTTTTGTTTACAGGCAATAATCACATTCACCTGAAATATCACAGGTGCATGTTTGGCAAAAATCGATTATTATAATTGAAGAAATTTTATGTTGAATGGTGATGCTTTAAGGATTATTTTGATATGTGAAAGTCGAAATTCGCATGGTTGGTTACTAAAATATTTGATATTTTATATGGGTAAACTTTAGGAGCGATTTCTGGAGAATAATGAAAATGTAGGTTGGATCATTCTCCCACGGAGCTACTCATATGGTATCCAAGTGTATATTTCTCTGAACACACCTGAGGCTGCATGTGCTCGTTACTAATGTAGGTAACTGAACATCTACATTTGATCCCCAACCTTCATCAACCTCCAACACACTGGGACAGCATCATGGAGTTTGGATCGTATTGGCATTATGCTGAAGATCGATTCCCTATTTCAGTAATATACTGTTCATATTGGATTTTCTTGAGTCAGGATAAAATCTACACAACTGGAAACACGTACAGTACGGTACTTCTTGAGGCAAATTATGGTTTTTACGTTTTTATCCCAAAATAAAGTTGTTCATGTAGTTTATTCAGTCTTTGTTTTTCCTTGAATCAATGCATGCAGCCACGACACTTTTTTTTTAAGTGGACCTCTGTTTGTGTAAAGAAAATACCAATAATTAATATTCCTGTGATAAGTGCGCTAGATATATTTATATTCATAAATCAGATAATAATAGCAAGGCTACAGAAAGTTCAAGTAATATTTTCTCACAGATAGGACTATTCAGGAATCAGACAGGATGGAACTGTAAAAGACCATAAAAGATACCCCAATCAGTGATAATCTATTTATGGCATATTATAACCTACCAAGTTGAGCACCTGAAACGAATTATTAATGAATAAGAAAATGGAAAGAATTTGGCTTAAAAAAATACTCATGTTTTAGTCATAATAAGATTCTTACGCAAGGTGATATTCTGGTGTCATTATGTCATAACCCACCCAGTGTGGCCAACTTGCCAGGTGCAGGGAAATTTCTCTGTTTTAAGGAGTTTTGAAGTCCATGGAGGTATAATCTAACTTAGATTATACCTCCATGGTCCACACAGGGAAATAATTATATAAAGATGGTTCAGGATTAAATAAACAGGGAAATTTCTACCAGACAATATGCACCAAAAAATACTGTCAATATTCCAGACTCAGAGTAAACAGGGAATAATTGAGGGTAAAAAAAAAAAAGGATATTCTGATGCTGTTGAAGTTGGGGGAATATCGACAAACAGACCTGGCAACACTGATTGTGGGAAGAAGGAAGAAGGTTGGTCACTTTTATTAGACACCGCCATTGCTTTGCTGTATACATTAATTCTTCGTAATAAGGTGAGCCAGCAGTGGTTATGTTTGGTTATCATCAGCATACAACATCACCAGAGATTATAAAGCATGTTAAGATAAGAGGAGAGTAAGATAAAGATAAGATAAAGAGTACTAAAGTGAATAATGAAGCCTGTACCAGCATGGGTTACACGTGCAATATTATTATTATTATTATTACACATGTGCTAAGTTAAGTTAGATAGCCAGTTTTGGGTATGATTAAGTGTAAGACTCAAGTTAAAGTTAAGAGGGTTGCTCATGGGCAGTATAATAGTGGGGGATTTAGGGATCCAGGGTAGGATTAGGAAGGGGGTTAGGATGAGGGTGGATTGGGTCAGGGACTGTGGGTTGAGGATTAGGATTGAGAAGGTAATGATTAGTGATCCTATTTCTAAACGTGTCAAGAGTGGGGCTATTAATTATATGAGATGAGAGATGATTCCACTCTTGGATGCTACGGGGAAGAATGAGTGCCTAAATATATCAGTGCTTGTCTGGTATGTATGGTATTTTTAAGTTGTGGCTGCCTCTAGTGGATCATATACTTGTAGGGTGTAAGTTAGATTATGTATTTGTCTATGTCAAGAACATTATAACACCCATTTATTGTGTAAATATTCTGTTTTGTCCATACCCCATCACTCAGCTTTTGGCAAAAGTTGGCTCAGGTTTTCTAATATTTGGCGAGTACAAATAGTATTAGTTTGTTTTAGAATTAGGTAGATCTGACCTAACACAACCTAATATGGACCATGGCAGACTCTCAGGACCTAACCTTAACAGACTACCGGGACCTAACCTATATAACGGCTAAACTATGTACTGTAATGTTATTTCACCATGGTGACATTTTTGCTTCAAATTCTCCAAGCAGGTCATCATTCAATTTAATGCATGGAAAGCTGATTTTTAATCACCTTATATAATGCCATTATAGAGGTATAGAAGCAATTGTCAAAACAGTTCCACCTAGACTTTTCTAACTTGTTCTGTACTTGTAGCTTGAAGGATGGCTGATGAGCTAGAGGGCTGGGACCCCCGGGTAGAAGACTACCTTGACCACCACTCCAACACTGTGGCAGCACGGGGGCCACTCTCCAGTTACTCTCGCTCGTCCAACTTGTTTGTAGCTTGTATTGTTTATCTGCAATATTTGGAATAATATATCATTGTTGACTTCAACCCACCCTTTCTTTAATATGCAGAATTTTGGTTTTGCAAGTGTTCCTTTTATAATAATGGTTTTGTGGTGTTCTCAGATTTAGCCTTTCATATACATTTACTTGGTCATAACATCCTGTATATAAATGGTTCTTTGCCAGGGCTCGTATCCAGGACAGTGTACGTGAGCCACGGGGTCTATACGTGAAGAATGTCCCCCTCAGCATGACCTCGGTGAGTTTGGAGCAGTGTGATTCTTTTACTGTGCTCTTCCTTGTTACATAGCTTGAGTTGTAATTTTATGATGTTCCACAGTACTTTTTCTAGCCAGACTCTAAAGGAAATAAATTGTTGGAAGTTTATTGGAGGGCTACTACTGTACTTACTTAATAACTTAGCTTGATGGCATTTTGGGGGCTAAGTTGACTTTAGTTCACTCAGTGGATAACTCCCATTACTACATCATCTTAAGGTAATCCTGTTTGGACACTGAAGTATTCCAGTACTTGAATATTTTACTGCAATTGATCTTCAGTACAGTAATTTTTCTATATTTCCTAAGCTCTTTGTTACAGCAACATATTTATGGGAAGGTTCTCTGTATAGTCAAAGTGGATGATCGATGCTGAAAGATTATTTAACTCTGTTCTTGATCATTCCTTATTCACATCCCTGACTCTGATTATAGGTTTTTTACCCAGTTCCTCAAGTAATATTCAGTTAGATACTTTCTTATATCGTCATTATTTATAATTTCTTATTCATATCAACTGTATTAATAGTTTTATTTAATTCATCAAATGATAGTATCCTGGATTATCTCCTCTTCCTTAAAAGCTAATTAAATATAATGCCAATGTTAAACTCTTGCAGGGAAACCTGAAGTGCATGTTTAGTGAGCATGGGAATGTTCTAAGTGTATTTGTTGGGCAACCAAAGCCTGAGTATGCTGCAGCAAATCATACCTGGGCTATTGTCAAAGTAGCCAGCATGAGGTGAGAAGAGACACAAGGGTTTGTAGACTATATATTTTTCAGTATTTTTCCATAGACATGTAATTCATTTCATAAAAAAATTGATATGTTGGTGGCTACAGTTTCCATTCTGATTTTGTGTAATTTTCTTATCTGCATTATTCTTCAATTCTTTGACTGTCCCTCCTCTCTGTTTTTCTCCCCATTTTCCAGGCCCTAGTGCAGTCTTCCCCTTTGTACTAGTTTGTACATTATTCTAATGAAATAAATGTCTTCCTTTTCATTTCTGCATTAGCTCATTGACCGCAGGCATTGTTTTGAGGATAGTTTTTTTGAAAAGTAACCTTTGTGACAAGACATGGTGTCATACTTTACTTATTTTCTGTGGCTAAAATTGTTTGGTGTCAATCTATAAAGCAGTATTTTTCTGGAAGGGGACTCAGCAGATGGCCCCTTTGTAGTGTAGAAAATCCAAAATTGTTGCTGATCCTTTCACAATTTTCAGAGACTCATTGAGCATGATCACTGCCCTTAACAACAAGCCACCATTGAATCTCATAGTGGCACTCTCCATGACAGAAGAAGAAAAACGACTGAGGAAGTTAGAGAAAGAAGAACGACAACGCCTGTCCACTGAAGTTAGTACCTAGGTGTTCATTTATTCAGGGTAACATACAAAGAAAATATTTATGTCCATAGCTCAGACAGACCCTTATGTAATGTATCCTTTTCCCACTTATTATGGATTTGAAATTTTATGTCCATTTTTGGGCCTTGGCCTGCCTATTGTGTTTTTTATTCCTTCTCTTGTCTAATTTATCTTTGTCTTAAGCATGTTTCCTTTCCAGATGGCAAATTTGGAACTTGGTGGTCACCATTCCTCATCTTTCGTGACAAATAATTCAGGACTCGGCCAGGACAGGGAAGTTAGCAAGTTGGAAGAATCTAGTGTAAGGAAGCCTCAGGTGAGTAAAAGGAATTTTATATGAACATACATGTAAGAATCTGTAAGAGGTGCAGTAAAATGAGCTACTTGTGGACTGATGGGAAAGTATAATATGCAAGTTGACTGAAAAATATGGAAATCTGTGAAAGTTCTCGTGTGAGCAACTCACTGGATTGAAGACTGGAAGACAGGGTTCCAAGATTGTATAAGCATGGGAAAAGGAGGGGCGTTAAGAGAATAGTGAAAAAAGTGTACGAGAGTGATTTTAAGGGGCAAAGAAGGGGAAAACTTGGGTGAAGATGGTACAGTATTGTGAGTGATTGTGTCAGAAATTGTGGCATACGAATGGATAAAGCAAAAGAACTTGTGCACAATAATCAAGAAAAGAACACTAGGGAGCATGTATGTTTGAGGTGGCAACCTGTTTTTAACTATATTTCATGGAATGGCAACTTTTACCACGACTAATTGAAGGTGATTTTGTTACCGGTATAGATTCAAAGACTTGTCAGGGGGAAAGTGAGAATTTCATGGATTTGAAAGGGGGGGTTAATGTATGACATAATTTACTTGGTACAGTCTCATTTCTGAATTCAGCTTTACATAATTTTTCTACCCATGGCTCTAGTTAGAGGACAGATGAAACTTCACTTTAATCAGTCGATGGAGGAAAACATGCTAATGTGATGATTGATACTACAGCATTCTCATCCCAGCTGTTTCATTATAGTAGAACACAAGAAGTTTTATATTTTAAGATTGTTTATGGATGAGGGATTGTGTTGTTATTTATTGGGTATTGATTATACAGTATATCTTATTATTCCAGGTCACTGAGGGGCCAAAAGGAAACCCATCAGAAGTAGGCACAAGGTATGAATTTTTTTTATTTTAGTGTAAGCATTCCTAAAAAATATTTTATAGTAGAATTTGTTTGAGAAGTGTAATTTGTACTACAACTGAGTTTGCAATAAATATAGATGAAATTAAACACTGGAGGTTGAACGACTCCGACTTCCACCCACCACCTCTGAGTAGTTTCTTATAAATATCCCATCTTCACTTTATCCTTGTTTAGGAACTTCAAATTATAATACAGGAACATTCGGTTAGTAAGCTGTACCCAATAAACATGTGTAGTTTTTAATGTATTGTGTTTCTTCTCCCACAACCAGGAAGGAGCCACTTGTTGTAGTGATCCCCAATGCTCAACAAAAGCCAACATCATCGGTATTTCTATTACATTCTGTTTGTACTATAGTTTTGTTCATAATAACTACTTTGAACTAGAAACTTCATTCTAGATAGTGGTATATTATAAAGGTGTTAGGAACATCACCATACCTTTAGGTAAGAGGACTAATATTTGGAAAATATCTTATGTTGTCATGTGTTTGAAGTGTACTATTTTCAGGTTGTTGAAGTTGGATGTGGATCTGTTATGGTTCCATACAGGAAACCTCTTCCATGTGTTCACTGCTTGTCACCAGGAGTAGTACGTTGCTCCGTGTGCAAGGCATGGTACTGTGGAAAGCTGTGCCAGGTTGATGACTGGTACTATCATAAAGGCAACTGTAGTCCTCCTCCGTGAGTTGGACTTATATTTTGGTCATAGTTTGTTATTTCCGATTGTCGTGCAACTGAACTTGTAGGTGTTATAGTTTTAATAGTGATAATTGTTTGTTGAGAAAGTTACTTCAGTTCGGTGATTAAAGTCATAATTATCAAATTGAAACTGGCTTATGCTTAACATTATATTTATTCACTTTATTTTTTGTATATACCATATATATATATATATATATATATATATATATATATATATATATATATATATATATATATACATATATATATACATACAAGGTCACATGGCATCAGTTCTCAACCCCTTGAATTAGAAAGATTTCCCAATACTGTAGTTTTGCAAATTTAATGATCTGGTGATAGCAAAAATAATAACCTGAATAGTCCTCTGCCGTACATGTTTAAAACTGTTTGTAACTACTAGAATGCTTTACATCTATCTGGTATTCCTCTTGTCACATCAGCAGTGGCAACAGCCCTACCTTTACTATGCTTCACTCTACAGTACATTAAAGAGGGAAATGAGGTATTGATGGGAATGATGTATTATTGTACTGTAAAAGTCCTGTAATCCGAATGGCAGGGGACTGAAGGTCATTCGGACTATTGATTTTTTTGGACTATTGGTTGGACCTCTAAATATGTACAAATATGGAAAAAGAAACACACAAATTATAGGATTACTTAAATTTCAACCAGTAATATTGCACATAGAAGTGTTACATTGATCATAAACAAGCTCTTGCAGTCGACACGAGTTGTTTCACTGTTCATACGTCATCCATTCTCTCATTGTTTACATATATAGGCTCGGGACTGTCAGGCTGCTCTGAACTCGCTGATATAGTGTCAAGCCTGGGATAATCTTGTAATGAATTCCCTTCTTTCCTGTTCATATTATTGAACAGGTCTCGTATGGTAGCCTGCTTAACAGCCTGTGCTCTTTTTGTGTGAAAGTCATTACGTAGAATGTGGAAGTTAATAACTTCAGCTCCGTTATAGTTCCTATTTTGTTCAACAAATTTCACCATACCATCAAAGTAGGCAGCAGCATCCTTCCACGTAATTTTGACCTCATCTGGCACTTCTTCCTCTCCTTCCTCCTCCTCCTTGGGCTTGGCTGGCTCTATGATGATATTAATTATGGCTTCATCTGTAAGCTTTTCCTCACCCTGTAAGTCTGCGTCAACGTCCAACCACTCGGCGATATTATCAGCAGTCATCTTCTTGGGGTCATCTGATGGCACACTAGACATCACTTCCATGATGTCTTTGGCTACATTTGATCGCCCATTAAAACCAGCGAATTCCTCGTCTTCTTCGTCACCATAGAACATGATTTCTCCATACAGTTTCCTCCATGAACGCCTGAGTGTTTCTTCTTTTACGTTTTGCCAAGCTAGGGCAACATTGAAGATGGCATCTTTGATGGTGTATGGTTTTTGAAAATTCTGGACTGAGAAATCAGAATTGATCAATGTTACATGTTTCCTCTTCACGATTTTATTACTGTTTCTTATTGTACAGGGTGTAGGAGCCATTACTATTTACCTAAAGCAACTTTGGGATGCAAAAATATACACTGTAGTGGAATATACGATGCGAAGGATGCGTTGATGCCGACCGAACACGCTCACGGTTAACACCACGGTGGTTAAAACAAGAGTGGAGTGGCGTGACTCACAGGTCAGCGCGGGACAGCCACGGTCACCCTTTGTGTGTGTGTGTTTATATTTCGATTTTTTTACCGCCGTCGCCAAAAATTCGGACTATTGGGATTTTCGGAGTATTCGTGGTCGGATTAACGGACTTTTACTGTAATATGTTTCTGTATTTTTTTATTTTTTGTGGCATTTTACCATTACTTAAGAATTTGTTCTGCAGAGCATCATTAATTTTGTATATCTATTTGCAGAGATTTTGAAGACCCTGATGTGGATATTTTTAATGAAGTGGGAACACACAAGTCAAGTGGGATGTTATCCATTGCAAATGCATCAGGTGTAATGCTACACAATAAGACGGAAGTTATAAAGAGGAAATATGAAATACAAACTGTGAAGGACATTATATCAACTGAATCCAAAAATATGTCACCAGAGTCTAATATAACTGGAGCTCAGAGAATAGCAATCAGAAAATCTCCTTCAAACACCCACCGAGGCCCGCTCCGCCGACCTCATCCCACTGAGGGGAAGAATGTTGGAGATACATCATTTGTTTCAGTACCTGTTGTAGCAAGAGAGATTAGCTTCACTTCCAAAATGGAACCAAAGGAACCAATAGTGTCTAAACAACTACCACCAGTACATACAAGAAAAGATAATATTGATAGCAAGCCAGCACTGACTGAACAGGTACCACCAGTACATGCACAAAAAGATAATACTGATATTAAGCAAGCAGTGACTGAACTGGTCCCACCAGTACATACAATAAAAGATACTAATATCAAGCCAGCACTGACTGAACAGGTACATACAAAAAAAGATAATACTGATATTAAGCAAGCAGTGACTGAACAGGTCCCACCAGTACATGCACAAAAAGATAATAGTGATAGCAAGCCAGCAGTGACTGAACAGGTCCCACCAGTACATGCACAAAAAGATAATAGTGATAGCAAGCTAGCTGTGTCTGAACAAGTACCACTAGTACATACAATGATTGGTAGAAATGAGAGTAAACCTAACCAAATTCCCAAAAATGCTGGTGAATTTTATAACCTTCCTGAAGTTGAATCATCTGGCGGTGGTAAACTGAATGATATTCCAAAAATCAAGACGTGT
Organism: Petrolisthes manimaculis; assembly: GCA_034508575.1. Lineage (NCBI taxonomy): Eukaryota > Metazoa > Arthropoda > Malacostraca > Decapoda > Porcellanidae > Petrolisthes > Petrolisthes manimaculis. The sequence continues at coordinate 18,300 of JAWZYT010003688.1, read as the reverse complement.
GATAATGGAGTTCATGAAGATAATGCCCCAGAAGAAAATTCTCTCATGGTTTCTCTAAGTGGAAATGGCAAGGCAAGTTTGAATTTTCAAAATGTACCTACTGTAAGTGACTTCTTAAAATTAAAGTGTGACTACATTGGAGTTATTACAGGGGCTGAAAGCTTCAAAAATTTCACTACTGCAGTTTTTGTTGAAGGATGTGAGGACATTTTGAGTGGTGCCGATAGTTTCCTGTCCAGCATTCCTCCTGACAGAGAATTTAGGCCACAAATCGGGTCCCTGGTAGCAGCGCTCTCACCTCGGGATGAATCTTGGTACAGAGCTTTTGTTCACAGTGTGGATGCTTGTTCATATTATGTTTGCTACATTGATTTTGGAAATCTAGAACGGGTCTCCTCTGTTAAACCACTTCCACTTGGAAAGCCCCAAGAAATGCCTGGATTCGCTATGTTGGCACAGATACAAAGTGAAGCAACACTCAAAGTTCAAAATGTATTGCAACACACAATTCGAGAAGGTGGTCAGGTGGCATTTAAAGTAATTGATAAGAAGTCCGAGTTAGTGAAAGCTGCATTGACTGTTGAGGGATTGTCAAATGATGTGGAGTATATACTGAAGCCATGGTATATGGCTCTGCCTTCATTGGAAAATAAAGACTTGGGATTAACACTAGTTTCTGAGTCATCCACTCCCAAAATTGAAGCTGAGGCCCCACACTTGGTACCTTCTCCAACTTGCAAGACAGCAGTTGATACAGAGTCCTTTGAGAAATGCTCTGGTTTGATCACTCCCAACACCATAGAGAATGTCAGCACTACAGATGAACTCGCACCAGCATTATCATCTTCCCCTGACAGAAGGTTTGCAGAATCATCTAGTGTTAGTCATTCAGCTCCTGTAACTCCAAATGTTGATATAGAATTGCCCATACAAGGTGAAATGATTAAAGCATCCTTAGAGGAAACACAGCAATCACATGTATTTGCAATAAAAAGTTCCAAGGACCCTTTGAAGCATGATACTGTGGAAGATACTAAACCAGCTGCAGAACATTTGACTCCTAGGAAGTTTTGGGCATGTGACCTTGACAATACAGAAGTGGACATTGGAAGAGAGTACTCAGTTATGCCAGTGTGGGTAGACCGAGACAATAACCTCTTCGTTCATGTGTTAACGGATGAATTCCTCACGAAATACCAAGAGCTGACGTGTCTAACAAACAACTGTGGACAAGGTAAAGAATTTGATATCATGTTTTCATTAATAGAAATTGCAGTCATACTCCAATATACATATATGTTCCTAATGATAATATGGAAACCATATAAACTCCATCCACTTAACCTCATAATCATACAGTCACAGTGCTCCGTTTTATTGTTTACTAGGTTTGTTTTTTTTCTATTGTAGCAGTATTCGGTTTAACCATGATCAGTAACTTGCTCTAATTTTTGTCATGCAGCATATCTTCCTACCTGTAGCACTGGGATGTTATTGTGATCTTCCTTGTTATTATTAATGTTTTTAAGATTTTATATTTTGTTCATTCCAGGCAATGTAGTTGGCGATGTGGAGGTTGGAGAGGTGGTGTGTGGCTACATTGCTAGTGATGACTTGTGGTACCGTGCTGAGGTCTTGGAGAAGCATCCAGAACTAGTCTCTCTTTTCTTTGTTGATTTTGGAGACACACAGTCTGTACCAAGAACCGATATAAGAGAGTTTTCTACTGGTCTCATGGCATTCCCAAGATTCTGTGTTAAAGTTAAAGTTTGGGGAATGAGGAAAGATGATGAAGTAGCCCAGAGGAAACTGAATGGTTTTGTTTCATCTCAAACTAGATTGACTATGATCTCCCATGGTGATATGGGAGTACTACTATATAATCAGGATAAGGTTCTCCTGAATAATGAAAGTTTGTCCTCTGAGGAGGAGGTACCACATCATAATGATCAAAAGGAAAGTTCAGTGGGGGAAGATTTACAAACCAATGCCAACTCTACACACCAGTTGCCTGGAAGTCATGTGCAGGAAGGGCTGGAAATGCCTTCACCCTCCCCCTTACCTTCACCACAACTTGGAGCAGTGCCCAAAAGCTACCCAAAGTGTTCAGCACCTGATAATTGCAGCATCACACCAGGTGATGGCAAGGAAAAAGGTTAGTTTTGTGACCTAGTTGATATGGTTCAGCATAAACATTTTCTTCCAAGCTACCCTCATTAGCTTTCTATCTTTCCTGTTGCACCTTTATCTCCTATTTCCTCTCTGGCTGCTTTGTAGCCACTGTTGTTGTCACTGCTCTTTTCCAAGCCCTAAGGTTATCATCATTGGTGTTCCTCAGACATATATTCTATTACCTGTATTTTTTCACATTATTTTCGTCCTATTACTTTTCCAAAATATGACCAAGAGCTATATGATAAGCTGTGAGAGAACTCTTATCAGAATTAAAGACTGGACACCAGTTGCACTTCACTTTATTCTCTGTGAATACATCCATCCCCTGCCTGGAGCCCGGGAAACTTATAAACTTGTGGTAAATGTTAAGTACTGTATTATAAAAGCATTAATAAATTTGCATTTTTATCATGCAACAAAAGAATAAATAAAAGTGATTAGTGAGTTATTTACCGAGTCATTTTGCAATAATTATTCCTCCCAGTGAATATTGTGAATCTATTAAAGCTTTAATATTTTCAGTACACATGGAAGGGGGAACACCAACCCGTATGTACCAAGACTGCCAGACGTCAACACTTGCATTAGGAGAAAATGTGAATGTTTGTGTACTGGAATCTGTAAATCCACACACCATATTTGTAATTTCTCAGGTAAGTTGATTGATGGAAGATTTTTAATAATTTTATGACAATTTTATTTTTACATACTGTATAGTTGCCTACACATGAAGCTTGTATGCCTCGCTTCTTGTGAGGTAGCTACAACAGGAAGGAAAGTGAGCAAAAGTTATAGTTTGTCCACTTTCCTTCCCTTTTTAGCTACCTCAAGTAATGAGCCCCACCACCTTCATGTGTGGGCAACTGTACCTCACCCTCAAGATTGTGTGTAGACTGTCAGTAGCCTGTGGCCTGTGGCTTTTGTGAGGAACCAAAATGATTGGGTGAAACTACAAGGTATTGAGTGTCTTATGTGTTGCACTAGATGGAAACAGTGGAGGATTAAGATTTTGGTTACTTGTTATTTGCCTACTTGATGATGACACTGTTCTTAAACAAGTCACTACCAGGAGAGAACGGCTAAACTGTCAATCACATCATCTTGGAATATTGTTTGGCATCTGTAACATTGCTATGAATTGTTTGGAAGAAAGGTCACTTGCATAAATGTCAAGGCGAAAAAACACACTGGTAGACAAAGATACAATTTTGACGACGACTGTCACCCTCTTCAGTGGTGGATAGTCAAAGAGAATTTTCTCTGACTATTCACCACTGAAAAGGGTGACAGTAATTGCCGAAACCTTATGGTAATATAACTTTTGTCTACCCTTGTGGGTTTTCTACAGCTAATTTTGATGATATTGAGCTATATTCTTAATGTGTAGGGGTAGCCAGGATACTTGAAAACCAGCAAAAAGTATCAATTATTAAAAAATCTCAGGTGTTTGGCGTGGACCTAGAGATCCGTGTAGTTCACCTTCCATAACAGGATCCACTTTGTTATCGCCTCTTAAATAATATTAAATGTAAACTGTATTAAGACTACGAAGATACACAAGTCTAGTGTTTATATGATTGAAGTGATGAAATAGGTTAAGGCAAGAGTATTGGAAAGAGTAGTTAAAATTTTGCAGAGTGGAGAAAATTGGTCTCTGTTAAACTTAAGAGGAGATTATTTTGTTGGTGAATTGAGAGGTCTCGGATCCCTCTAAAGTCTAAACTATGCCACGAAACAGATCCTCTATCAGTACCATTGATGATGTCTGTTTTATGATATAGTTAGGAGGAAGCAGTAGCCTTCCAAATTACCAAGAAGAGAATGTAGGTAATAAGGTATTCTTGGCTAGGAGAGAAAGAATTAGTGGCAAATTTTGCCGAGATGTGTGAACACTGCTCCTTAAAGGTAAATGTGGGCAAAAACATAGTGATAGTGGAGAGAGTGAGTCTGTCACTGTTTAGGGTGCAAGTGGATAGTGAGTGTTGTGAGGTGTTTTAGGAGTTTAACTACCTTAGGATGGTACTGGAAAAGAGCAAAGGGTGTTGAAAGGAAGCAAAATATAGAATAACTCGAGGGAGAAAAATATTAAGTTTGATGAAAACACTAGTTAGAACTGGAGGGTCAAGTGCAGTGGCTGTAAGAAAGGCATGCATAGTCTTTGTTGTGATGACTTTTGGAAAATCACTTTTATTCTCCAATTTCAGGACTCTTTGTGCTTATATGGAAAGCTTGATGAGTTGTCGGTCCAGTTCAACAAGTATTGTAACAGTCATCCTGGACAACTGTACAGACCCAAGCAGGGAGAAATGTGTTTGAGTAAATATAGTTTAGGTAAGTCTGAAAGTGTTTGTAATAATGTCGATCATCTATGTTATGGCAGCATTCAAGTTTCATATTACCCTGCTCAGGGGTGTACGGGTCAAAACCTGGGCAACTGTGTTAAAAGATACAGTAAACCCTCACATACCCGGAGCAATTGTGGTGAGACCCTCTTTGAATTACCTGTTATGGTAAATGCATATTTATTATATGGTAATATCAAATTTCATTGCATGTGAAACCACTTTTTGCAGATGGTATGTGGTATCGTGCAGCCAGTGTGCTTCCTGGTTTGGAGAGCTCAGTTGTGCTTTTTGTTGACTACGGTAATTCTGAGGATGTCTCGCATTCCAACATCCGACAGATTCCTACAACATTCCTGGACCTGCCTTGTTTGGCTATACATTGCATTATGAGTGGTAAGAAATGCTCCTGTCTGAAGTGGATCTTAATAGTAGAAATTAATGTGATGGTATAACACCATGTGCATGAACAGATATAGGACTGGACATTGTTAATAACTGGGAATATGAGTGCATAGACTAAGTGGAGCCATGATGCCAGTTATTCTTATAGCCTAATCCATGTGTTTTTTGACATAATCCCAAATGTATTGTGTGTGTAAATTAATATTTGGCCTGAGAAAATTGCACTTTTAATCTCTAGTTAACTCTAACTTTGCCTGGCCATTACATTTTACATGTTGATGTAATGTATTGCTCCTCCAGGGGCTTTTTATAGTACTGTATGTTAAAATTTAATTTTATTCTAGCTGGTGGTTTTTAAATTAATACAAACACTATGAATGGTTTTTTAGATACAGTATTGAGGTGGTGCCTTGAAGAGGAAAATTAAATTCTTAAAGAGTGGTAGCATTAAAAAAATAATTTTAATCATACTGCACTTTTTCTCCGGACAATTCTGCTCAACTCTGCCATATTTATGTGTATTGTATTTGGACTCTAAAATAACACTACAGTTTATATCACTGAAGATGGAGTTGGTGGGGAATACTATGCTTACCCTGCAAAGTTATTAGATAATTATTAATATACTTCATCACCATATCTTCTCTACTGTAATATTTTATCAATACAGTACTGTATATGCCAAGTATCAATGTATAATTTTGTGGATTTTACAGGAATTGCTTTTGATGGTATGAAGGAAGAAGCATCTGAGAGGTTGGTACAGCTGCTCCCTTCCGAGTCTTCAAAAATAGTTAGTGTCCTTCAGTACAATGATGATGGGACCTACACCATTGATATCCCGGATATAAAGGAGATTTTGTTATCTGAGGGTCTTGTTATGTCAAAGTAAAATATGCTAGATGTTATGTAGTGAGATTCACAAGTAAAGGAGCCACACTACTACCATATTGTAGAAATTAAAGATTTGAAGTGTAAAATCACTATAGTAAATAATTAAAAATAACTCTTGCCACTCGAAGTTGTATAAATAATTTTATTTTTTGCAATAAGTTAGAATTTTAAGTTGGAGTATTTTTGAGTGAATCGCAATTTTTTTTTTTTTATTACCAATTATGAAAGCACGCAAGGTGATGCTCCTTTTTTCTGCAATTGGACTTCTGAGTGCAAGGGGTTGCTTTCCAGTAAAATATAATTTGTGGAGTTAAATTTCATATTAAAATACTAAACTCCCAAGATAGTGCTCAGTTGAGAATCTTTGTAACCTGTCAGGTTATTAAAATTGTCTGCAGTAATATTGTATACCACAAAATGCCTCTGGCTCCAGAAGAATTAACTAAAATGTCTTAAACCAGGTCATTGGGAAATAAACAACTGTGTATGCAATGAACTAGGGAAGTTCACTGTATATATAAATCATTAATAAATTTACTTCTTTTTCTGTATGAGGAGTATTGCCTGTTGTGAAGTATGCAGTTCTTTAAGGATTTTAGAGCCTATTTGGCCCAGCCACTCTCTCCTTTCCTTCTATTTTATTCCTGCTTGCTGTCTAATTTATCTATCAACTTGTTTCTTGTTCTGATATGCCTGCCTCCATGGTATTCCAGGCCTAGAGCATTTATTTTTCATGTTAATCCTCTTCATGTATGAATCTCCTGTTTGCCATCACATACTATTCTTTCATCAAGAAGTTATGCAGTGTTGAACACTTTCCAGCTAAATTAATTTAGGTTCTTTTTTTATTTAATATTAAAAAGTTTCTAGTAAGTAGACTTCATTCACTTTTTTATTTGGATTTATGTAAAAATCTTACATTCTGTTGTACTGTATTACTATTTTGCCAGAATACTTATAATATTAGTGCTGTTCGGTGTTTGATATACCTTTTGTATGGTATCAGAGTTGCATGGCTGAGGAAGGTTCTCGCTGGGTTTGGTGTTGTTGGTCCCATTGTAATAAGAAATGTGTGCAGTGCAGTTTCCCATAATAATCCTTGATTGTGTGGGGTGCTGTGTACAAGAAATGAGGGAAATTAGTTTACAGTACAAAAATTATATACAGTCCATAAATTAGTTGAACATATCCCCTCTAATGAACATTTAAAGATGTACGGCATGGCTGATAGTGATGGACCAGAAGTGTTGGAGAGCAACTGAACAGAGTTAGAAAAAGTGAGTCTTCTAAACCTCTCAATGTTGAGAATGGATTGGAAAATGTACTTGTTCGAACTCAGTTCAGTTGCTCTTCAACACTCCTTGGACCCTGGTCCAGCACTATCACCCATGCTGTACTGATAATCTTATACACATAAAAGTAGGACTTGCTGAGATTGAAAGAATGATGTATGAATAAAATATTGACCAATCTTCACTTTCAAATAAGGTTATATGTGTGTGCAGTATTTACATCTTGTCCTCCACTGTTACTTGCAGTACTTGGCTTTTGTATGAGTCCTGTTCCTCTGCTCACTTACACCACTGTTTGAAAGAAACAATTATATCACCAATGGAAATACCCCACTCAATATACCTCATGTTTTCAACCAAATGTAGAAAGCACCACTAGTTACCTTACAAAATATCTGTAAACACTATAATATATTATTATAGTGTAGTAAGCAAGAAAAGAAGATAAAAGTGAGAAACAAATCTGTCAACATGTGAAACTCGTACAATTTTATGATATTTACCACAAGAAAAGTTCAATTGAATAGTAGTATAGTTTATATGGTGGAGTAATTTCTAGTAATTTTTATCTCCAATGCAGGATGGTATTCTCCAACATAAATTGTTAATAAACTATTATATTGTAGAACTATCCAAATCTGATCCACCCTGATATACTTTAATGATGACTTGGTAGTAAAACTAACAATGCAATGGAGAAAGCATACGGAAATGTTGCATCAAAAGGCAAGATAATTAATGGAAATTAATTCTATCATAACTTGAAAATTTTCCTGTGAAAATTCTTTCACTGGGAGAGCCAGATAAAACCTGTTTCTATTGTGGTGTTCTATATAGAGTGAAAATGTACAGCCGTGGCTGATAGTGCTTGACCAGGGTCCAAGGAGTGTTGGTGAGCCGAGTACACTGGTGGTAAATGTGGAGCAAATGATTCCTCCAAACAATTCCAAGCAACAGGACGCCATTCTATATATCCATCTGGTCCTTTTTCCTGGCATAGTTTGGAGGAATCAAGGCACTCCAATGTACCAAAAGTATACTCTCTTCCCTTAACAAAACTCACTCACTCACTCTATCTAATTAGTAACTGCGTATATTTTTATCCGTATTTTTTGTCCTGGATGTTCGCGTCACCACTATAGTATGTGTCATCATTAAAATGTTTCTATGTTTTTTTTTTAGCAATATTTGATTCTACTGTACATTGTTTTGCTAGGAAATTCTTTGTATTTTTCTCTATATATTTTTTATTTTTATTTTTTATTCAGGAAATGCATGAGTCAACTTACGTGACAGGAATCATGAAAGACCAAACAAATAAAAAGATAAATGTGATGGAATACATACATACATACATACATACATATACATACATACATACATACTGAGACACACACAGCAATGACCAAACATAATTAATTAAAAACGAGATGGAAGAAATACACACAGGGTCATTCTTTTTTGGTACATACATTGGAGTGCCATGATTCCTCCAAAGTATGCCAGGAAACAGAACCAGAAGAACAAAACTAATGGTGTTGTTCTGTTGCCTGGAATAATGTGGAGGAATCAACAGTTGCTCCAGATTTACATATGTACACTGCATATTTCCTCCTTAATACACAACATAATAAATGACAAATAAATAACCTTAGTTCATGTATAGGTAAAGAAAGAATGACACGCCTTAATGTTTGTTTACAAGTGGACGCCACGTGCCTCGTCTGTCACCTGATTGGTCCGTAGAGTGAGCAAGCCACGCCCCTTTTACGGATGCCACATGTCAGGGATCCCGTTAGTAAACATTAAATTTCATGATTATATTAACTCACACCTTCATTTTAAAGACCATAGTTGGAGTTTACAGTTTATATTCAGTACGGCAGTATTGTTTATATGATACAAATAAGGGTGATTGCAAAAACGTACTCCTGACCACGACTGAAACAGGATGTAAGCATATGGATGTTTACGTTAGTTTTCCCGCCCAGTTACCCAGTATATAAACCCCCGAGGTGCCTGTGTCGAGCTCAGTGTCGCTATCACCTTGGCATTGTTAAGGTCGTTGCAGCGAAGACAACAACAAACAACACACAACAAACGAGAACAACAACGGGAGACGAACGCGTATTTTACACATCACAGTTGGGACTAGAATTATGTTGGGTTTATTATTACAAGTGGGTGCTGTACCGATTACCTCCACCACACCCGATATGGATGATGAGGGATATAGTGAGGAACAATGCAATACAACCCTACAACCAGACTGGATTATCTCGTGTCAATCACAGGGTAAGTTGATATTAATTTTAAGAGTTAAATTAGTTTATATTAAGAGTTAAATTAGTTTATATTAAGAGTTATTTAGTTGTATTAAGAGTTATTTAGTTGATATTAAGAGTTAAATTAGTTATTAAAAGTTAGTTAGTTGTATTAAGAGTTGGTTAGTTGTATTAAGAGTTGGTTAGTTGTATTAAGAGTTGGTTAGTTGTATTAAGAGTTAAATTAGTTTTATTAAGAGTTAAGTTAGTTGGTATTAAGAGTTAAATTAGTTGATATTAAGAGTTATTTAGTTGTATTAAGAGTCAGTTAGTTGTATTAAAAATTTAGTTAGTTGTATTAAAAGTTAGTTAGTTGTATTAAGAGTTAGTTAGCTGTAAGTTGTGTAAAGTTCATTATTATTATTTTTAAGGTCATCACACGACATTTAATTAAGGGGAATTTTTTGTGTTGGTAAATCTGGAGCAACTGGTCAATCCTCCAAACTAATCCAAGCAACAACACAACACCATTATTTATTACTCTTTTTCTGGTTCTGTTTCCTGCATGACATACTCTGGAGGAATCAAGGCACTCCAATGTAACCAAAGTGAATTACCCCATTAAATTATATGTTTGAGTAACTTTAATTAACCATGTGCCGCTGAGATCATAATTATTATCATTTTTAACGAGATAATATACATATGTTGAAGTAGTCTGTTTCCTGGTACAGTTTTGGAGGAATTTACCAAAAAAAAAGTTACCCCAAGAAATTCAAACTAAATTAAAAGGATCTATTTTTTTTTTTTTTTAATTCGAGTGCTCTGAAACAAGTACATGATGCAATCCCATTATTAATTATTAACACACAATACATTTTGTTATGGTAAATATTGATGTTATAATGTGTAGAAAATAATTATACTGACGTCAGGGCAGAGGTGTAGATGTCAGAGTAAATGTAAGTTATGTTGACAATAAGAAGTCATGTCAGATGTCTTAGTGTGTATGTGACGTCAGAGAAGATACTGTATACGTTTTGTTATGGTAAATATTGATGTTATGACGTGTAGAAAATAATTATACTGACATCAGGGCAGAGGTGTAGATGTCAGAGTAAATGAACAAAAAATAATGGTGTTCTGTTGCTTGGAATAGTTTGGAGGAATAATTAAGGGGAGGGTATAAGTTTGGTATTTTTGGAGATAATGATTCCTCCATACTATTTCAAGCAACAGGCCACCATTATCTTTGTTCATCTGGTCCTGTTTTGTGGCATACATTGGAGGAATCGAAGGGCTCTAATGCACCAAAAGTATACTCTCTTCTTTAATCAGTTGCTCCAGATTTACCAACACTGTACTTCCCCCTGAATAATGATAATATATTGATGTGTCAGGGCAGGTACATGTTTCTGTTTGTTTTGTTTTGATAGGTAGGTAGGGAGGGAGGGAGGGAGGTAGGTAGGTAGCGAGGGAAGTAGATAGGTAGGTAGGGAGGTAGGTAGGGAGGGAGGTAGGTAGGGAGGGAGGGAGGGAGGGAGGTAGGTAGGTAGGGAGGTAGGTAGGGAGGGAGGTAGGTAGGGAGGGAGGTAGGTAGGGAGGGAGGGAGGGAGGGAGGTAGGTAGGTAGGGAGGTAGGTAGGGAGGTAGGTAGGTAGGCAGGTAGCGAGGGAAGTAGATAGATAGATAGGTAGGTAGCTGCATCGTGTTCTGTCCTGCAGTCGTGAGTCATGCTTGCAACACACACACACACACACACACACACACAGAAGCAGCAGCATTTCTCACGGTTCCTCTCACACAGTCAGTCAGTGATTGAAGTGTTGCGTGTGTACAGAAAAAGTAAGTCCTCTGTTGCTTAGCTCTCTCTCTCTCTCTTTTTTTCTTTCTTTGCTCCCTCTCCCCCTCTCTTTCTCTCTCTCTTTCTTTTTGTCTTCCTCTCTCTCTCTCTTTCTTTTTGTCTTCATCTCTCTCTCTCTTTCTTTTTGTCTTCATCTCTCTCTTTCTCTCTCTCTCTCTCTCTCTCCTTTGTGTGTGTGTGTGTGTGTGTGTCAATAAAATAAGTTAATCATACATACACACACACACACACACACACACACACACACACGCAGAAATTCCGTTCTCTTAATTTCAACATACAAAAAAATCAACAACTCCAACAGCAAGCATATATATTAATAATTTTCTCCTCCTTGTTTCTCCTATAAAACAAAATACACCATATACTCTGCTACTCAATTAACGCACTGGTGACGCGAGTAGAGAGAATTAAGATCGAGAATGACGCACCTGATCAGTACAGAAACAGAATGCGTCATGCGTGTGTGAGTGAGTGAGTGAATGAGTAAGAGGAGTGGAGTGTGTGTGTGTGTGTGTGTGTGTGTGTGAGGTGATGCAAGATATCCCTCCCACCTACCCATCCACCCATGCATGCAATCTTTATGAGGAACAAGAACAAGTATGAAGGGTGTAAGTCACTTTTGTTTACATTGGAGTGCCTTGATTCCTCCAAAGTATGTCAGGAAACAGGACCACATGAACAAAAATAATGGTGTAACTGCAAGATATAAAATTAATACGTTCTTCATTTCATCAGAGGGGCCCCTTATTTACAAACGCGACATTATTTTGCCGATAAAAATACGACACTAACACTTTGTTTTGTTTTGTTTCCACAGGTGTTGTTGTTGAGTCACTGCCAGACCTGATCCCCTTCACCACAACACAGTACAACACACCCAACAACACACAGTACACCACAACCAACACACCTCCCTACACCACAACCAACACACAGTACAACACACCCAAACAACAGTACAGTACGCCCATTTCCTCATACACTACGCCCACACCAGAGTTCACCACGCCCACATCGGAGTGTACCACGCCTACTACACCCTGTTGTACGCCCATAGTAGCCAACAACACGCCCACGATACACTACTGTACGTCTAGTCCAGCCCACAGTATGGTCACAGAATGTTGCAGTTGTATACCACCCATATCCATGCCCATGACGCCCACAGTTCAAGTACCCCCGCCCACCACAACCCACACGACACCCAACGAGTACAGAGGGAGTGTGGGCGTGGAGACGGAGGGTAGCAGTGGAGTGGGCGTGAGGGCGGGGGTGAGTGTGGGCGTGGAGGGCGTGACAACGGGACTTAACCACATACAAGAGGTGAGACGCAGACTACTAAGCGACCACACACACCTCCCACAACACACACTCCCACAGCTGTCATGGCCCTCCCCACACACCACCAATACCACCACTACCACTACACACCACCTCTTCCCACACCCACACACCACCAACAACAACAACAACCCACACTTAGAAAGAAAAGAGGTGGAGGAAGAGGAGAGGTTGGTGATGAGCAAAAGGTGGAGAGGTGGAGGTTGGTGGAATGAAGATATGATGATGATAATGATGATGGAAATGGAAGGCAGTGAAGAGGAGAAGAGGGACAACAACCATAGAAGGACGAGAGACAACAACAACAATAATAATGATGATAATGATGTGGAGGAGGAAGATGAAGAACTGAAAAGGATTGGAGACTCCCTAAGGAAAATGGCAGACCAATTTCAACTAGACTATGGCAAGGTGAGTAAGTGTGTGTATGTGTATGTGTATGAGAGAGAGAGATAGAGAGAGAGAGAGAGAGTGTGAGTGTGTGTGTGTGTGTGTGTGATGACCAAGATATATATTATTAGTTTGTGTGTTGTGTTTGTAGAGTATCAGGGTGGAGGGGTAAAGGTAAATAAAGAACTTAAAAATAAAATAAAAATATTATTGTTTTTTGTTTCAGGATGTCGGTGACGCGAAGGAGACAAGGGACAACAACAACAACAACATCAACAACCATCACCACCACCACAACAACAACGACAACCCCAACCATCCCACCCCCTGT